>SEYY01000165.1:107943-130443 GCA_009176605.1 Armadillidium nasatum
AAAATTTTTCGCTTTTGAGTTTGCGCTCTAAATTTTAAAAATTTGCGCGCCCACTCTGATATATTATATATATATATATATATATATATATATATATATATATATATATATATATATATATATATATATATATATATATATATATATATATATATGAGTGTGTGTGTGTGTAAGCAAAAATATTTTTTTACAAGAGAAACTGAAATGAAACGTCTATCAAGTAAAACAAATAAATATAAATTAAAACTCTCTTTGTGCTTACAGTACAGAATTTTCTTAGAGTGCATAATTTTTTGCTGTATTCCATATTAATTATAAATTTTAATTTTTTTTAAAACAAAGTTCAAACACTGCGTAATCACATATAATGATATAATAAATTGGCCGTTGACTAAGTTAATGCGTGATTACGTCATGTCACTCTTGAAAGCAAAATCTTCTGATTGCAGGGCTTCTTTTATTGCTAAATACTGGTTGGTTCTTTTTCCGATTTTAACGTTACATCGGCAAATCTCTTGTATTACGTCATTAGCCTTTGAAAATTGAAATCGAAGATGATCGTTGCTAGATAAAAAAAAAAAGGGTAACCGCATTATAATAGTTTGGCTGGACTAACATTATCTAGACAAAGGTGTAAGTATCAAAAAATTCGTTTTGAGAAAGTTGTAGTAGTTATTCAGAAAAACAGAATAACAAAATCGATTAGGTCTCTTTGCCTACAAATAATTTGATGCAATGTTTGAAGTGTCCGTTAAACAACTTTGTCACTTAACTCCTTTTTTTTTACTTTTTCCCTTGTTTTAAAGATTATAATGTGTGTTATTTGATAACAGCATTTAAATTTTTTTCCTTTATGTAAGACAACAGAGCAGAATAAGTTATTGAAGCAATGTTTGTTACATTGGATTCTTAAATCTTTATAACTTATAATTAGATTATTTAAGAACAAATGTTATCAGTTTGGTAATATTATTTTCACAGGTTACTTTTATTGGGTCTTATCGAGCTGTGTTGGAATACATTTCCTTCAACATGGTGGAGTTCAATTCTTCTTCATTTGTGCCATGGTATCATCCTTTTCGCTCTCTTTAAAAACAGACCAACGACGGAGAAAGTTCAAGCTGTGAGGAAAAGGTTGATTAAAGGAGATTAAGTCAAATTTATAGCACTATAAAATATATAATATATATATATATATATATATATATATATATATATATATATATATATATATATATATATATATATATATATATATATATATATATATATATATATATATATATATATATATATATATATATATATATATATATATATATATATCTTCTTTTAAAGGAAATTAGTCATTTGTTATTAGTTTTAATTTTAACTTTTTTTTTTAACTGTAAAACTCTTGTGAGTGTCTTCTCATATTGAGGAAGTTTTTATATTTGTTATACGATTAATGGTTCTTTCTTCTCCCACTTCGTTAACTTTTGAGTAAGTCAAAAAATTTAAAATTTAAATTTCATACACCTCTGTTTTATATTAAGCTTTGGCCTCTTAAGAAGAGAGAAGTAAAATTATAAAAAATTTAATATGATAAAATGTCGTGAACATTTTAACCGTCCCCTCCAAAATAAAATCATCCACCCACTTTTTAATGTGAGAAAGATTAAATTAATTATTTCGTTTCAAATTTAGTTTTGCTGTCACTTCTTCAGATTAATTCCCTGAGTGAAATCAATTTCTAAAATGAACTTATGGTATAATTGGTACCAAATCCTTCATTTAAGTAACTATGCTGTTTAGAGTAGTGGTTCCCAAAGTATTCCGCGGCACCTTCGTGTGACTTGAAACATTAGAAAAGTTTCTTTATTTTATTTCCTTTTCAATTTAATCTTCGTAATCTGTAAAAATAATAATAATAATAACTGATTTTTGAAAGAAAAAAATAAATGAAAATGTGGCTCCTAAAGTCTACGAACGAATTTGGACATCTTTTAAAACATTACTTTTTGTTTGTTTGTAAAAGCGATCTTAGTATTGAAATGGATTGGGTCAAGTGAATATTGTGTGATTCAGTTAAGAAAATATTCATATTATTTCCCTTTTCAAATATTTTAATCAGTAATATTACTAATAATATAAGAACAACTTTTTTAAATTAAGAAATTTTTTTTTGAAAGCGGGCAAAACTAATAAATACAAAAAATTTACGCCAAAATATATATTTTTTTTTTTTTTTTTATATCACCTCTGGTGGGCAAAGGCCAGAGGCCTACCAAAATTCCACCAGAGTTGGGGGGAAAGACGGAAGCCTGGTCAAACTAAAGGCCGACATGTCCCGATACACGACGTTTGAAGGTGTGTAAGTCATAGGAAGTTGGAAAAATAGAAGAAGGGAGTGTGTTCCAGACTTTACCAGTAGAGTACATGTAGGACAGAGCAATAGCGGTTAAGCCTGGGGTCAGAGAGTTGGACAGAGAAAGGATGAGACTGTGTGGAAAGTCGAGTCGCACGAGCCCTTCTCAGAGGAGGAGGTATGCGACGAGAGAGTTCAGAAGAGCAGTGTCCATTGTAATAGCGATAGTAAAGAGAGAGTGACGCAACAATTCGACGGGCAGAAAGAGATTGAAGAGAGTTAGTAAGAGCAGGAGAGTTGATGAGACGAAATGCCCTAGACTCCACCTTCTCTAGGAGAGCTGTATGTGTGGAACCACCCCAGATATGGGAAGCATACTCCATACAGGGGCGAACAACACCCCTATACAGAGCAAGCAACTGGGGTGGAGTAAAGAAATACTGAAGGCGCCTCAGAACACCCAACCTCTTAGAAGCTTGTTTAGAAAGAGAGGTAATGTGATCTTTCCAAGAAAAATCACGAGAAAAGGAAACACCGAGAATATTAAGAACAGATGAAGGTCTGAGTTGAGTGTTTTCGAAGAAGATATCATAGTTGTGTGGAAGATTGTGTCGAGTGGAGAGATGGAGGAATTGAGTTTTGGTGGCATTGAAAACAACCATGTTCTCTCTGCCCCAATTAGAAATACGAGATAGATCAGAGGTCAGCTTGTAATCCCTATATTATAAGGTATATATATATATATATATATATATATATATATATATATATATATATATATATATATATATATATATATATATATATATATATATATATATATATATATATATATATATATATATATATATATATATATATATATATATATATATATATATATTTTATCGTAGGCAAGTGCCAAGTGAATATTGCAATTTTTTAAAGTATTTCTTCTCGTATGTATTGTGAAAAATGGATCGGTTTCTACTAAACACTAATAAGCGTTGTGGAAGTGAAAATAAGAGAAGACATCAGCAATTGGTAGTGGCAAGACTTTGAAGAAGCTTAAATATTGAATATATAATGAGAGGTATTTGGACTTTCGTTTCACATCGACAAAGGTGAAGAGAGACCGCAGTGTATGCGAAAAAAATATTGTCACCAAGTAAGTTGAAACGCCATTTAGAAACCAATCATACCAGTTTGGTTAATAAATTTTTTTGACTACTGTGCAAGAAAATTAAAAGAATTAAATCAACAAAAGGGTAGTTTTAATAAACAGCATCAGTAGCAAGCAAAATTTTGCTAGCATCTTACAAGGTGGCGCATAGAATCGCAAAATGTAAGAAGCCTCATACTATCGCAGAACAACTCATTCTACTGGCCGCTGTAGATAAATGTAAATATTATGATTGGTGAGTCATCTGGGAAGTCGCTTTCAAAAGTGCCTTTGTCCAATAACACCATCAGTTGCATAATACAGCACATAGCGGAGGACCTCAATCATCAATTAATTGGATAAATAAAAGGGAAGGAACTCGGGTTGCAGCTGCTTGGATAAAGCAACAGTTAATAGTAATAATTGTTCATTTGATTTGTCACGTACGTTTATGGAAAATAATAACATTGTAGAAGAACTTCACTTTTGTATAAGTATCACTGCTGGTGCTACCACTCAAGGCTTGTTCGAGATCCTAGATACTTTTATATCCGAAAATAATTTGTAGTAGTCAAAGTGCGTTGGTGTCTGTACTGATGGTGTCCGGTTGTTATGGGGGATTGCAGGCACTTATTTGAAGCAAAGCTTTTGATGCTTTGTGGACTTGTTGTATTATTCATAGTGAAGCTCATGGTCTTAGAATGTGCAGTGAATGTAGTAAATTTTATAAAAACTCTGCTTTGAAGACAGTTTTTCAAAAAATTACCCAAGGATACGGTATCCGAACAGATGGCTCTCGCGTAATAATGTATTAGTTCGTACCTATGAACTGTGCCAGGAAATCTATATTTCCTTAAAGGGGAAGACAACAAATATATAGAAAATTTTGTGAACAAAGATTTTCTGGTAAAAATTATACCTACGTCATATTTTTGAAAAGCTGAAGGCTTTGAATCTCTCTCAGCAGGGAAGATACTTGCGCTTTTTAAAGGCGATGGAGAAAATTTTATATATATATATATATATATATATATATATATATATATATATATATATATATATATATATATATATATATATATATATATATATATATATATATATATATATATATATAAACTATGGAAAATAAAAACGAATGTTACCCAATATTGCAACAGTTTTTAACCTCCAATGGGGTCGATTTCTTTCGTGATATGAAATCCATTTATGAAGAACATTTATTAAAGCTTATCACTGGGTTCTAAAAATATTTTCAAAAAGATACTATTGATGAATTTTCATGAATTCTGCAACCATTTAAAGCCAATGTTCCATCTGAATTTACTAAGGAAAAGTAGAAAATCTTACTAAGCTGTCTTGCGACAATACGTTGAAGACAAAATTTAGCATTATAAAATTAACTGAATTTGAATATCAGTAAAAGATGAGTATCTCTTCTGAGTGGTAAAGCTCAAACTTTTAATTACATTTGAGACTTCTTATTTTTTCAAAGCGACGTTTTCTGCAGTCGCTGTGATAAAAACTTAAGTATCGTCGAAAATCAATGTGGAGAATGAAATAAGAATGAGTGTCCAATCTGATTTCCAAGATTTGAGAAAATGTGTGACGATCAACAGGCTCATCGATCCCATAAATGAAAGTAAGTTTAATTTCTTCAATTCCAAATTTTTTTTTTGTGATCTTAAATACGTTCTATTTTTCACTCGACTTTAAATTTTTTTTGCCTATTTTGAAAATGGTAAATGTACTTTATTATAACTTAACATATTGTGCCTTCGGTAGACCCGAATTAAGCAAGGATGTCGCAAATAGGAAAAAGTTTGGGAACCATTGGTTTTGAACAATTTCTAGTCCTGTAGGTGACATTTTCGTTCCCTCACGATCCAATTTTTATAGTTTCTTTATGGCCATATTTATAACACTAAAAAATTTCTAAACCTCGTCCATTCAAATTCCAGTTAGGAAAAATATATTTTGCCTAAATTTACATTTCGAATTTGGTCTCCTTCAACATTTTTATGGCATTAAAATTTTTTATTTTGGAATAACTAACTATATAATAACCAAGTTTATTAAATGTTTTCATAACAATTTACACTTAAATTTCGTGGCGTACATTATAGAAGATGTTGGGTTTAAGAAAACTAATTTTATATACAAATTATTATTAATCAGTCTCCGTTTAGTATTAATCGTTATAAAATTATATAAAACAATTTAACATTATTTACATTTTTACATTTTCTACAAAGTACAAAAATTACATACATTTTATGTATAAAAAGATTTTATTGCACTATTAAAAAAAAAAAAAAATTTTTTTCACTAAAATTCAAGGTCACTTCGTGTTAAATTTCTAGAAATGTCTTTGTGCCTTTTAAATTCTTAAAAATACTACAATTGTACCACAAAATTAGTGAAACAAATAATAATTCTAGAAATAATAATCCTACAATTGCCGTTGTCAATCCAAGTTCAATATTACTTTTAAACAATTGACCATTATAAAAAAAAAAAAAAATTTATATTTTAAATGGAAAATTTTTGAGATCAAAGCAAACTCGAAAATCGATACGGGTAGAATTTTTAAAAAAGGAGGGGGGGGGGGTTATGGTGTATCAAATTAAGCACCTCGAGTCTACTAGTCGTCACCGTGAGTGAGTTAGTCAGGTACTTTAAATACCATCTACCAAAGGCTATTATCTTTGTTCTTATAGGATCTTGAAATAGTTTGAAAAACAAATCCTGGAAGTCATGTTCCAAATATATATATATATATATATATATATATATATATATATATATATATATATATATATATATATATATATATATATATATATATATATATATATATATATATATATATATATATAAACTGTACATATATTAACAATTCATAATGCAAAAACATTAAGAAAGAAAGACAAACATTGGGTAATTACAACAGCAATATATCTATCTGCACATAGCTTGAGCTCATATATATATATATATATATATATATATATATATATATATATATATATATATATATATATATATATATATATATATATATATATATATATATATATATATATATATATATATATATATATATATATATATATATATATTCAAAAGACTAGATTTCATTAAGAAACTATAGAGTCTTTTGTAAGTAGAAACATGAATAGGTAGGCAGTATTAAGTAGAAAGGTGTTCTGGATTTCCCGAAGGATATTTTGGAATAGGTTCCTTCACTACTTCACCATAAAATTTAATGAAAACTGAAAGAACCTTTCTTAGTTTCCACAACCATACCCTTGGCGTTTAGGGATATATAAAATGTCTTTTAAGTATTGATAAACAGGACGAAAATCCGTTCCTCTCAGACTATAATTTCTCTTATAACTCGTCTATTACGGGAATTTGGAGTGGAAAAACCTGACTCTAGAGATTCGTCAAAACTGATTTGTGGTTTTGTGTCTTGAGGAGTCATCTGAGGAACCCCTTGAAGGTTGGGGTTATGGTGCGCCTCCAAGTATGGGTTGGGCATTCCATTCACGTCGTAACTATCGTCTGAAATAAGAATCGTCAATAAGTAAAATAAAATAAGAATAATCAATGAGCAAAACAAAAAGTAATTTTGTTTATCATGTTTTTATAAGTGAATTACAGCTCTTACCGATTGTGTCTATGCCACGGGGTTTGTGAACCCCGTAAGGGTCTGAATTGACACTGTAATTATTGTTCCGAGAATAATCTTGTTCATGTTGAGGTCCCACAGGGGGATAATGGGCATAGTCATCGTAGCCAGAGATTCCATATCCTCCATGAACCATAGGGTTGTACTGATATCCGTTCCTATGGTCTAGAGTTGGATCCATAGGATGCTGCATAGGAGTTTGATTTGAGTCGGGATGATGTGGTGGTGGTGGTTGTTGTTGTTGTTGCTGTTGTTGCCCTTTCACTTGCCACAACGAGTCTTGGGAGTTGACTGAACCCCCATTATTCGAGTTGGAGTAACTGTTATCCATATACCCAATGCCTATTTTAAGATAAAAAAAAAATTAAAAGAAAGCTAAAATAAGGAATTTAAAAAAAAAAAAAAAAAAATTGTTGCAAAGACAACCTACCATTAGTATTTGAATGGTTTTGGTTATAATTCTGGTACTGCTGCTGTTGATGGCTATTGTATATGAGAGATTTTGAGTGATCGTTTAGCCTATCTATGGAACCATCCATACCCTTATTTTCTAATCCGACGGTGTAATACGGCGGTGGAGGAGCCTATATATATATATATATATATATATATATATATATATATATATATATATATATATATATATATATATATATATATATATATATATATATATATATATATATATATATATATATAATACACTATTTGAGATATAATACTAAAAATCTAATTAACTGTTGTACCTGTTGAGTAACAACGCCTCTATGAGAGACCTCCATATCTGCCGCCTTTTTCTTTAATTTTGAGTTACGCTGTTGTCGGCAGCAACAGCAGACTATCAAAACGGCAACAACGGCCACGATTACCACAACGACGACAATAATTATGATAACAAATGTGTTAACTTGACTGACGATCACCATATGTTGAGGCAATTCTGATACTATAAAAAATAAGTAGAATTAAGTATCAGAAGAAATGGGTTAATGATCTTTCATTTTTTTTTTTTTTTATATTTCCCTTAAATTTAAAAATAAATCCCTCCTCATGACTTCTATATTTTAAAATTTATTAATCAAAATTTCTTTAATTAAGTTACAAAGTGGTACAACGACTGGAAGTAGCTTACCATGCTTTGCTATTTGGAAAGGCCCACAAAGGGTAGAACTGCCCTTGGCGCACAGTCGGACTCGCACCTGTATTTCTTCATTTACTGGACCCAATTCATACATCCCTTTTGCTTCTTTAAGTTCGATTCGTGCAGGAACTTTTGTCCACTCTTCTTGATCTTCGTACTTTACCTCCAAATCTCCTTCCAAGTTCATACCAGGACTCAACTGCGCGATCTTGCTCGGGAGAGAAAAAACAACGATACCAGAGTCAGTTTCGGCAAGGGCTCCGGAAGGCGCTGGGATTGCAGACGGATCTAGAGTAGTTCTTCCAATAATTGGGTTTGAAAGGACACTCTGACCCTGCGGATTCGTAGCAAACAAAAATATTACATATTCTGTGTTTTGAAGTAGGTCTCTAATCACACATTTTAAGTTTGAGCCACAGCTCACAATATTGTCTCCTTCGTGATTTGGTGATGATAATTTTGCAGAAGAAATTTGTTTCATGAGGATATCCGCCATCAAAGCCTGGTTCAAAGGAGATTTCTATGTGATCTACACCAGCATCAGTAACTTGGGTGTCTTGTGGTGGTTCAGGAAGGCTTCTTTTTTGTAAAAAGATCAAAGTTTTTGAAGGTCCTTCGCTGTTGTGAGCTTTACAAGTGTACGATCCATAATCGCTTTCGGTTACTCCTCTAATGGTAAGTACCGACATGTATATATCGTCTCCAACGTCAGTATCATTTACAGAATAGCGTCCTCCTTGGTCACTCTGAAGAATGTTGTTGTTATGAGTCCACTGAAATGTTGGTGCAGGATACGCTCTCATGCGACACACTAAATCAGCTGTATCGCCAGTGTCATACGCCACTTTTCTTTTTTTATGAGCCAATGACGGAGGATCTAAAAGAAATGAAAATAAAACTGAAAGAATTGCTAATGTTTAAAAGAAATTCCAGAGACAAATTGAAAATCAAGTTAGAGGCTCAAAACATCCATGTAACAAGAAAATAAACGTTTAAATAAAACAAAGAATGGAAATTATCTATAAGGTAATAATGACTTGTTAATAACTGTGTAAAGTTTTAATAATACATTTTCAATCAAAAATCATATGTATTTTATATTACTTAATGAAAAAAAAACATTAAACCACCGATTATAACTAATGTAATGCACACAAGCTTACATTATTTATGTAACACTTAAGAACTATGTACTCACGTTCAATACGAAGTAACTGTCCACTGGTAACTCTCTCTGCTTCATTTTCAAAAGTACACTCGTAGCGACCTCTGTCTTCTGGGCGTAACCCGTTTTGGCCTATTCTCTTGGGGCCCAAGAACGAAAGCGTAGACTGAACCATGTACCTCTTGTCATCAGGATCTGATCGATCATAGTCGAGTTCAGTGTAATTCACCTGAATGGTATACAACCCGTCCGATTCTTTTATTTCTTCTCCATCTTTGAACCATTTTGCAATTGGTTTTGGCTTACCTGTAGCTCTACATGATAAACGAACGTCGTTTCTCTTTCTTTCATAAATTGCCGTAGGTTTGAGACCTTCTGTAATCCGTGGGGCTTGGAATACCCTTAAATGAGCAGATATAACGGAACCATTTCCAATCATGTTAAAGGGCTGACAGTAGTAAATGCCCTCATGGTCTCTGGTTGTCACTGGAATAGTAAAGTTTTCTCCAATTTCCATAACCTCATCAGATCTCCACCATCTGTACCGCGTCTCTGGGTAACCAGGGGGATCAGCTCCACAAGTAAGAACTGTACTCTTTCCCTCTACAGCTACAGGCTGAGATGGTAGTATAAAGCTCTGACCTGGAGCGTGTCTAATCCTTATAGCTACAGTAGCGTTTCCTTCTAAAGTTATTTCTGATGATCCTGGTGGAGTAAAGAAAGTTATTGCGTGACATACGTAATCACCATGATCGGCTGCAGTAACGTCATTCAAGCGCAAAAATTCTATCTTCTGTTTAAAAGAATTATCCCCCAATTTGGTCCAATAAACGAGATCTGGTTTTGGGTTCGAAGTAACGTTGCATTCAATCCTGACGTCGTCACCTTGACTAACTTCACGACGGGCAGGAACTGTCACACTCGGAGGGTACAAAACATCAAGCGTCACTTCAGCTTCGCCGGGACGACCCAAGCCATTGTCAGCTTGACAAATATATCGCCCAGCATCATCAAGTGACACTCTGCGAAGAGAAAGCCTTGTTGTAGTCTGAACAAAAGAACCACCTCGCATCCATCGCACATTTTGGACCGGGGGTTTGGCATCTACGTCACATGTCAGTACCACATCTTCCCCTTCTATTACACGAACAGGATTTGAAGGCGTAATTTTTACTATTGGATTATCTGGAAAAATAAAATTTAAAAAAAATTATATATATATATATATATATATATATATATATATATATATATATATATATATATATATATATATATATATATATATATATATATATATATATATATATATATATATATATATATATATATATATATATATATATATATATATATATATATATATATATAACCAGTCATTTCCCAATCTGCAAAAAAAAAAAAAAAAAAAAAAAAGATGTCTTCATTTCCTTTTTTTTTTTTTTTTTTTTAAAGCAAAATATTTGAAATCGAACTATAGAATTACAATCTAAAAGAATTGAAAAAATTTAGATTTTGGAAAAAATAAAAAAAAATTTAATTTTCCTATTGCTATAAAATTAAGAAAGATGACAAATCCAATTTATAATTTTTTTCCCTAATTAGATTTGAATTTCATGGTCTTATTTGAAATAAGTTTTCTATAAAATTAAATTACGTCATATGAAAAATTTAGAAATATAATTTTTTTCTACCAGACTTATTTATATTTTTATTATTGATTTGGAAATAGTTGGGGGGGGGGGTGATCTTTCTTTTTGGATAATATTCATTTTTAATAATTCTTCAGGATAGGATGAAAAAAATTTCATTTCTCAAAAGTTGGAAATAAGACTTTCTAGTACACTAAACAGATTTTAATTTGGAAAGCAGATTTGGAAATGACTAGGCGAGATCTTTCCTTGGTCTTTTCCAATTAGAATAGAATAAAAAGTTAAAAATTCTGTCTCCCTCTTAATAAATCCGAAGTTGAGATTCTTTCATTTATAGGAATGAAATTGAAGTTGGTCGAAATTTTGGAGAAAACTTTAACAACTTTTGATACCTTTAGTAAATCAGTAAAATTTCAGACACCTTTTCAATACAATTTCTAAAATACTTTTCTCAACTCACAATTAACATTGAGCCTGACAGTGGAAGCCATTTTTTCGTCGGAGGAGAGGGCACGGTTTCTTACTTCGCACATGATATCCACTCCGTCATCTTTTCTCGTCGGTTCGATTGTCAGCGTCGAGATTGTAGGGAAATCTCTTCCTCCGCCGGGTTTAAGGACGCCTTGAAGGAGGGTCCCATTGCGAGTTCCATTGGACAATCGGTACCATCTATTTTCAATATTATAATAATAATAATAATAAACAAAAAATATATATATGTATTATGATAATTGAATCACCAATAATAATAATAATAATCTTACGTTATTTCTGGGTCGGGTGAGCCTCCTTGTGATGAGCAAGTCAACTTCATGGTATTCCCTTGTGTGGCAACGGGGTTTAAAGGGTCAATTTTTGGGGATCCAGGTTTGATGAGGACAGTAAGGTTGAGTGAAGTAGAATGCAAGTCTACACCCGAACCCTCCTTCTTCACTTTGCATATGAAGAGACCGTTATTTCGAACGTACGTTGTCCTCAAGATACTTAGGTCGTAGCGGCCCACGCGCCGGTCAAGGTCAACACTAAAAGAGGGAAAAAAAAAGG
The DNA here is from genome assembly GCA_009176605.1 of Armadillidium nasatum. Classification (NCBI taxonomy): domain Eukaryota; kingdom Metazoa; phylum Arthropoda; class Malacostraca; order Isopoda; family Armadillidiidae; genus Armadillidium; species Armadillidium nasatum. The sequence continues at coordinate 120,128 of SEYY01000165.1, forward strand.
AAAAAAGTTCACAAGTGGCATTAAAAAATTATATATATAAAAAAAATAATAATTTAGCTTTATTAAATAATAATAATAAAGTAACAATACATATTTAAATACCTGTAATCTTTATTGAAAGTAACATTGTCGATGGCATAATTGTCCATACCACTGCCAACTGGGCCCATCCAATAAAGTCTGGCATCATTTGTGATGGGGGGAAAGCGGCAATTGAGGGTTACATTTCTTCCCTCCAAAATCGCAACCTCCTTCGACAACGAATTACAAATCAACGGAGTCAAACCTGTAATTAATATATATATATATATATATATATATATATATATATATATATATATATATATATATATATATATATATATATATATATATATATATATATATATATATATATTGACTATTTAAGTAGAAATATTTGGGATGGGCAGGAATAGGAACCTCGGAAATGGTGACATGTAAAGCAAAAAAAAAAAAAATTTTTTTTTTTTTTTTTTTAATGAGAAAGAAAGGCTCTATTAATGAGGTATTGCGATCGAAGAAATTTTGTTTATTAGAATGAGCCAAAGTATTTACTGCTCTTACAACAACAATCTTTTACACTTTTAAATCATGTAAATTAAATAATAAATCTATAAACATTACACATATTTATTTCACAATTCTAACTTTAAACTTTTCGTCACAAATTAAAATGAAAACAACTTTATTATATATAATATATATATTATATATATATATATATATATATATATATATATATATATATATATATATATATATATATATATATATATATATATATATATATATATATATATATATTGAATTGAGAAAAAACTACAAAACGTGAAAATTAATAGTCAATTAGACTTAAAGATTGCACCAAGAAGCCGAAATGACGATGATTAGCCACTGTTATTAATTTATATATATAAAGTAAATGAACTTATAAACATTCATCTAACTAGAGAGAAAAAGTTCTATTATTATTTTATTTAAAAATTTATCATTTATTTTGAATTTTTCTAAAAACAGAACTTATAAAATTGCAATTTCAATTTTATAAGTTCTATTTTAAAATATGGAAATTATTAACAAAGCAAAGTTGGCTTTAGTTATATACAGTAGTTCTCGTTGACTTTTAAGTAGCATAGTTCCATTTATATTTATAGTTTGATTAAATAAGGGAATCGGGTTCGATTGAAATTGTTAGGTTTTAGTCAGCAATATTTAGTTCTTACAATTCAAATTGTTAGTTAATCTTTTGACTAGATTTGCTTTACCTTTAAGCTATTATAAACTTTGTAAAGTCTTTTTATTATTGTTATCGATTATTAATTTTCACAGTTTTTCAGTCATTATTATTATTATTATTGCCATCGACATTGGGTCATTATTTTTTGTATCTTTTACAAACGTTGCTGAGACAAAAAGAATGAAAATATTAAAGAGCTTCATACAGAATAAGTTCTGAGCAGAAATTTCTCTTACAAAATCTAAGAACTTGTAAAGTATTTTAAATATTTTATAAAAAGTATTTTTTATAATACTTTATAAAAGTATTATAAAACACTAAATTAGTTCTTTTTTTTATTTGTCTTGTAAAGAAACTATTATGCGATATTATTAAAAATTACATCGGTATATCGATTTTATCATCACCAATCACAGGTCTGGGGTACAGGAAGCAGAACCACCAGTAAAAACATGTTCCTATTCGGCGTTATAAAACTGACAAGTACCAGTTCATATATATATATATATATATATATATATATATATATATATATATATATATATATATATATATATATATATATATATATATATATATATATATATATATATATCAGGAATACAAGAAGCAGAGCTCTATGGAACATTTTAGATAGTCTTCAACGTTTCAAGAAAGAAACTTCTCATTTTCAAGATCTAATAGTGTTATTAATATAAAATTACTTTTACAATCAAACGAAATAAAATAGATAATAAAAATAACGTACAATATATATGAAAAAATTCTTTATATAAAAACCCATCCAACTTCAAAATAATATCACAAACCAACCAATCATTAGATTTATGTATTTTAGAATCAATTTACATAAACACTCTCAAACCATTTTTAAATACCGACAGTAGTGAAATAGGAACTTTAGTAATGTAATTTCACACTCCTTAAATTATTTCACCGTTTTTTAGGTAGATATTCTTTCATTTTTTTTTTTTATAAATAATTTATCCCTAACATTATTGCCCTTGTTTTAACATTGTTTAAAAAGTGTTTTTATATAAAGAATTTTTTCATATATATTGTACATTATTTTTATTATTCATTTTATTCCGTTTGATTTTAAAAGTAATTTTATATTAATAACACTATTAGATCTCGAAAATGATGATTGGGATGGTGCCGCTAGGACCCTGCGTCCGACTTGCCCCGGTGCACAGTCTTCTTTTTTCATTAATTTCTGTAACATTCGGGCTCTTTTTTTCTAATTTCCCTTTATCGAACACAATCTCTCCTTCTAAACATTATCTCTTTTTCTTAACCGAAACTCAGGTGCTTGGGTGTTCTGACATCAAACCTTATTCTGTTATTCCTGCTGTATCTTTCCTCAATTTTCAGCCAAAGGCGAATGGTGAGCATTATGTGCCCAACGAGTTGCTTGCTCTCGTGTCTCTGATTTGGAGTCTTCTAAATTTTCTACTTTATGGCTTAAGCTCTCTTGCAATTCTACTACTAAATTTATTTCTCTCTATCTCGTAATTCTACTAACTATAAAAAATTCTTTGACTATTTGAACTCCTCACACATACAGCTCTTCTCGAAAATGGTGGAGGCTAGTGTTTTTCGTCTTATAAACTCTTTTGCTCTTACTAACTCTCTCCAATTTTTTTTCTGCTCGTCGAATTGTTACGTCACACTCACTATACTATCACTATTATAACGGACACTATTCTTCTGAACCCTCACGTCCAATACCTCCTCCATTGAGAAGGGTTCGTGCGACACGACTTTCTACACAATCTCATCCTTTCTCAGTCCAACTCTCCGACCTCAGACTTAACCGCTATGCTCATTCTTACATGTACTCTACTGGTAAAGTCTGGAACACACACTCTTTTTCTATTTTCCCATACTTCCTTTGACTGGCTCACTTTTAAATGCTTTGTATCGAGTCACGTCGGCCATTAGCGACAAGATTTCTGAAATTTCCCCAATTCTGGTGGAAATAAGGAGCCCTCTGACCTTTGCCCACCAGGAGACAATATATATATATATATATATATATATATATATATATATATATATATATATATATATATATATATATATATATATATATATATATATATATATATATATATATGTGTGTGTGTGTGTGTGTGTGTGTATGTGTGTACAGAGGCCAGGTGAAGAGCTTAAGGAGCCATCAAGTCATTAACTAACCCTGAAGCCATTCCCTTCCCCCAAATTTTCACTTTGTACCCACCCTTTGCCCCTCCCGAAATATCCTCCTAACCTTTGCGTTTTCCCCCTCCTTCTCCTTCCCTCCTGGTGGCTGTAGAGCCGGTTTAACCTCCGCCGCCATCGAGCCGATGACCGCTTGGACGCGACCGCCAATCTCGGGCCAGGCACCCTTTTTAGCACTTTATAAAGGGGAAAGGGGTATATATATATATATATATATATATATATATATATATATATATATATATATATATATATATATATATATATATATATATATATATATATATATATATATATATATATATATATATATATATATATATATATTGCCATCTACCGTGGCTCGAACGGTAGGGTGATTGACTCACGTGCTTGAGGGCACCGGTTCGATCCCACTTCGGGATCCTAGGTATATACTACCTAGAAAGTTCCTCTCCTCGAATAGGGCAATGCCCGTGAGATGTGAACTTTAAAAAAAAAAAAAAAAATATATATATATATATATATATATATATATATATATATATATATATATATATATATATATATATATATATATATATATATATATATATATATATATATATATATATATATATCCCCTTTTTTTCATTTGTTCTCCCCTTCCCTTTATAAAGTGCTAAAAAGGGTGTTTGGCCCGAGATGCGGCGGTTGCGTCCAAGCCGTCATATATATATATATATATATATATATATATATATATATATATATATATATATATATATATATATATATATATATATATATATATATATATATATATATATATATATATATATGATTAAGGAATCTTTTGAATGTAAATTTGAACTTTGCAAAATAAGCATGATAACTAGGTCCAAAGCAATAAATTGTCCCCCCTTCCCCCTTCAATATAAATTAACAAAAACACACATTCCCCCTCCCCGTCACAAGGCCCATTTTATGAGGGGAAGAACTTTTATTAACAGTTGCCAAACAGCATTGATCCAAAACACCTTTTTTTTTTTTTAATTAAATTAAATGCTGGCTACTGATACCCACATTCTCTTTACATACCAATCTCAATTATTAAGCACGTGCCTATGCCCGAAGTGTTCTGTGAACTCTGTAACCACAATATATATTTTAATAGTAGTTAGTACAGGAACATAATAATAATAATAATAATAATAATAATAAATAAAAATAATAATAATAATAATAATAAAGAAGCAGAGGCGAGGTTTCAATATTAGAACTTGGGAGTACAACTAGGAGGGGTTCGAGACCACCACGCCATCCTCTATCTAATGAAATATTAAATCAGACATCAATTACTTCTACAACGAAAGGTTAAAATATTTCACTCGAAGTTCTACATAACCTTCCTTCTTACATGTGTACGTGTATAAGCGTACATATGATCACACTGAGTGTCACTAACGTTACCAGTAACCAACACTTCAGTTTCGTCTCGTCTCAATCAATAACTGTTATAAATGTTTCTTTTAGTACTATAACCAAATACTATTTACAAATATTAAATCGCTTCTAACACTACCAATTTAAACTCGCAGCCACAACTAAAATTCGTAACTACCAAATTATACTACTACTACTACTACTACTAATAATAATAATAATAATAATGATAATAATAATAATGATAAATAATAATATTTTGGTAAACTCTTTCGCAATTTATCATTTTGTTCGTGTATTTTTTATTAAATAATTTCGTTATTTACTATTACAAGGTGAAGTTCATTTTCATTCCAATATATATATATATATATATATATATATATATATATATATATATATATATATATATATATATATATATATATATATATATATATATATATATATATATATATATATATATATATATATAAACGAGAAGAGACATAAATCAATGATGTATTTTTGGATGTATGGCTTTCATAGGCTCGTACCTATATATATGAAGGTAAATGAAAATTAAGTTCCGAAGGGCCTTCCCATCATATTCCAAAAAGCCGATGCAGATATTATGCAAAATGTATGGCACACGCACCTCACATGTCGGAATTCTGTATATCATAAAATTTTCGCATTTTAACATCAACGTATGTCTCAAATACCCCCCCCCCCCCTCTCTCTCTCTCTCTCACAGACACATACACCAATTTTTTTATTTAAATGAACCTGGGCACAACCAAGTATCTCCATAGTAAGGTTGTAACCGCTAATCCTATTTTCACCACTACTACTACTACTAATATAATAATAATAATATAATAATAATAATAATAACGCTATTACTTTGGTAAAAAACAAATCTTAATGAATGCCGAAGACTGAGCCCTTTCTATAATTACTATTACTACCAAATCTACTTTTATAATACAACACACGGTACTTATTACCAGCCTTGTGCTCTTCTCCCCAACCCTTTTACATTAATATCCACCAAACATACTTTTAGCAAAGAAAAAAAACTCCTCAATATCATTGGTAAAAAAATAAAGGAGTTGGACACGTACACTAAACAGGTTTGAGCGGCCATGAAAACACCCAAGCGGATTCGTACAAGTCATGTGTGTATAAACTAATAATATACACACGAGGCTGCAACGTGTCTACATAATTAAGTGTCTTTTGAAGCCCTGCGAACAATCAAACCACGAAATTCTAAAATTATTATTTTTTACCCTTTTTTTGTATGTATATATATGTTCAGATGTCGCAGTTCAGACACCTGCGGATACGAAAGTTCCGCATAAAATTCGCATACTTTGAGGTGAAGGGAGGTGAGAGTATGTCTGACATACGAATGACATTCCTCAAATTTCACATGGTTATGTGACATTAACCAGAAGTGACATATGTGTGTATACGTAGTATAAATAAGAGTTAAGTTTAACATAAGTATATTAATTTAATTCTGTATTGAATACAAAGGGGTAACATTCCAATACTATTATTATTATTATTATTATTATTATTATTATTATTATTATTATTATTATTATTATTATTATTATTATTCAAAGACAATAAGAAGTGATGCTTGTCTTTGTAACCAAGAGACAAATTCCAAGAAAACAAGTTGACAAATCAAAATATAATTGGAAAAGGTTTATTACTAGAATTATTGGAGCTTCACATAACGGCACATTTCTGCATGTTAAAATGTGTGCGTGCGTGCGAGTACACGTACATACGTGCGAGTATACGTGCACAGTTATGAATTTGTGGTGTATGCTTCTAGATCAGTTTTATTCAGATTATAAAATTATTTATTAACGAAAGTTTTAAATTTAATACGATGCGACGCCACAAAAATTTAAAAAAAAAAAAAAACGTTTTAGAAAAATGTCAGACGATCAACTGCACGCGAATTTGGTCATCCATTTATTTATTCATTCATTTATCTAAATCTCAAAATAATAATATATAATAATAATAATAATAATAAGTCCTTTTCAGTAGATTTATTAATAACAATTAATTATTATTAATAATGTAAATAACTAAGTGGTCAAAATAAATGCAAATATTTAAAAAGAAAACTCCAATATATATATATAATAAAATCGACTCAGATCTACGTAACGTACTCACAGAACGAGTCTTCTTCATTCATAGATCTGCCAAACGTACGGTGCCACCTCTACTATATATATATATATATATATATATATATATATATATATATATATATATATATATATATATATATATATATATATATATATATATATATATATATATATATATATATATATATATATATATATATATATATATATATATATATATATATATATATATATATATATATATATATATATATATATATATATATATATAAGCTTTATGAACTAAGATTTTTATACTTCTGACGGGAGTACGGGGGGGGGGGGCGTATCTCACGTATAATTTTCACTTTCCTGAGCCATGCATTTGAATGTTAGATAACAAAATTTTATTTTATTTCAGTCAGTTTTGAGTTTATCTCGTGGTCGTTATCACACAGTTTGTTTTCTATGATGAGTCGGTGTCGCTCGTCACCGAACACCAAAATTTGCATTTTATTATTATTTAATTAATACCTGCATTATTTTTGGCCATTTAGTATATTTAGGAAATGGAAATTTATTTACGTCATTTAGAAAAAAGTGTGACAAATTTCACATCAAACAAACAACTTTTTCAAACTGAGGTGAAAATAATAAATAAAGGTCAGACTTCGGTTTAAACCGGGTACATATTTTAAAAACTACTGAACGTACGTAAAAAAATATATTTTTAGAATCCTTGTCGAATTTCAGGTAGGAAAAGTATAAAATGTTTGAAAATAAATAAAAAATAAAAAATAAAAATGGTTTTGTACAATTGATGATGTAACAAGACAATTGATAACGTAAACTTAAATTTGGTGTTATACCGAGCATTTGTCTGCGGGGGGCTCTGCCTCCCGTACCCCCCGACCAGTGAGTGATGATACTGTAGACAACTTTTCCTGTCAACGATTTGGGGTATTTCCCATTTTTTCCAATTTCGAAAAAATTGAAAAGAAACGGACATTGCCAGACGTACGATTCTCGCGAGAGTTAAAAATAAGTAAACTTTACTTATATAAACTTTATTATTATAAGAATTTTTATCTTTTATTTCCCAATTTTTCCTACCTGAAATTCGACAAGGATTCCAAAAATATAATCCTTTTTTACGTAAATTCAGTAGTTTTTTAAATATGTACCTGGTTTAAACCGAAGTCTGGCCATAAATAATAATAATAATAATAATAATAATAATAATAATCCTGGTGAATGCGCGTATTCGCTTGCTCTCTCTCTCTCTCTCTAAAGAGTCCCTCCTTCCTCCCCCATTTACAATGAATCGAAATATTTTGTCGTCGTCGCCAGAAACTATTCCAGCTGGAATCACTCAACCGAACAACAATGGCTAATGACGTCACTAATATATGTGACGTCATTATATATAAGAACTGTCTCTACATATAAAAATAGTGACCAGCAATGGTCATGCTCGAATGACGCCACGTTTTGACCTTACCAAAGTTCCTACATAGATATTGGTAAAGATTAATAATAATAATTGTAATAATAATAATTATAAATAATAATAATAATTGTATGAAAAAATCTTTTCCAGGAGACGTCTTTAGTCAACACTTCGTAATTTTTCTTTTTCCAAGAAACTTAAATATCAGTTATTTCCTATCCACTCACTCCTCTTACCAAGAATCATCCTCACCTCTCTCTCTCACACACATTGTATATATATATATATATATATATATATATATATATATATATATATATATATATATATATATATATATATATATATATATATATATATATATATATATATATATATATATATATATATTTTTTTTTTTTTTTTATTTTTTAATAATAATTAATTAATAAATAAATAAATTTCATACTGTTTAGTATAAGATGATCTTTCATTTCTATCTAAATTTTTTTTACGAAAAATAAAGAGTGATGGGAACAGATTTTATTATTATTTTGTAAAGGCATTACTGATAGTTGGCTCAATTTTTAAAAATTTGTCGCATATATATATATATATATATATATATATATATATATATATATATATATATATATATATATATATATATATATATATATATATATATATATATATATATATATATATATATATATATAGCGTGTGTGTGTGAGAGAGAGAGAGAAACAAGCGAACCCATTTTCACTTTCTACATTTCAAAATGTAGTGTAAATGATTAAAATGTTCCCAAAGTAATCCTTTTTGGAGAAAGTATGAAGGTCAGGGCAACAACATCAGAAAAAAAACCTCAAAATTCAGTCATGAAATGTGACCTTATTTAAAAGTGATTGTTAAAAATCAATGATAAAAGTATCCTAAATTTTGTATTAACATTGTAAAATATTTATTTGTGTCATTTTACATTTAAAAGGAAAAGTTGATATTCAGTTTCCTGCAATGGTAACAAAAATGTGAAGGAAAACTGCAATGGAAAATAAACCACCTGACATTATGCTTTGCTCATAAATTCAATGGTAGAAATTTTTTTTTAGTAAACCACTATATGATGTAGTTCCATAAGAAGAATTCTCCGCGAAGAGGTAGAGTGTAGAGTTTTTGTTTCACTCAAACTAAAATAATTCTGCAAAACGAATTATAGAATCACTCTCTATACTATCACTATTACGACGGACACAACTCTTCTGAACTCTCCAGTAGCAAACTCCTTCCAATGAGAAGGGCTCGTGCCACACCCTTTTCTACAGTCTAATTCTTTTTCCTAACTCCCTCACCCCAGACATATCTATGCGTAATCTTACATGTACTTTACTTGTAAAGTCTTGAATACACCCCTCCTTGAATAGGGCTTTGCCCGTGAGTCATGTTTAAAAAATAAATAAATAAATATTTTCCGAACACTTAGATTTGTACACCTTCAAAGGCCACATATGAAGACATGCCGGCCTTTAATTAGACCATTCATGAAAATTTTCCAATTCTGTTGGAAATTGGTACCCTTACGGCTTTAGCACAAAAAATTATATATATATATATATATATATATATATATATATATATATATATATATATATATATATATATATATATATATATATATATATATATATATATATATATATATATATATATATATATATATATATATTTTTTTTTTTTTTTTTTTTTTTTTTTTTTTTTTTTTTTTTTTTTTTATTTTATTATATTATTATTATTATTATTATTATTATTATTTATTATTATTTATTATTATTAATTAGTAGTAATTTCAATAACATTA
>SEYY01000165.1:135443-140443 GCA_009176605.1 Armadillidium nasatum
ATATATATATATATATATATATATATATATATATATATATATATATATATATATATATATATATATATATATATATATATATATATATATATATATTAACATGATGTGACCCAATTAAAATGCTTTGGCACATAGTATTTGCTATCCTGTTTGTAATAAAAATTAAGCTTCATTTAAAAGCCTTCATTTAAATAATAAAATAAAAATAAAAATATTAATATAAAATTTTGTAAAATATATATATATTTTATATATATATATATATATATATATATATATATATATATATATATATATATATATATATATATATATATATATATATATATATATATATATATATATATATATATATATATATATATATATATATATATATATAAAGTTCAATTACTTTGATTGAAAAACGGATTTTAATTTTAAAATTAAAAGCAAGTCACATGACCCAAAAGTTCTACTAATTAACATATCCAAAATCCAGAACTCAGGAATCGGGTTTTGAACTCCCGATACACTCCAAATATTTTACATTAGTTTTACACTTGAACACGGTTTGAAATTTTGGACCGATAACTCAGACACACACACACACACACACACACACACGAGCGCGTTCATACTCGAAGAATTAGGGCAAAATCTAGGGCATTGGTATTAGAACAATGCTCTCTTGAAATAACAATAATAATAAAAATATATATATATATATATATATATATATATATATATATATATATATATATATATATATATATATATATATATATATATATATAATTTGGATTCTAATTCTTCTAAAGTGAATATTTATTGCACCGTGAAAGCTGTCTATGACTGATAATTTTTCTTAATTTTCCACAAAAAAAATAAAAAAATAAAACTAAAAACTATATTTGTAGAAATGAGAAATCCCTTTCCTCCCTCTCTCTCTCTCTCTCTTTCTTTCTTCAATTGAAATAATAAAGAGTACCAATAATATGTCCCAACAAAATGGGATATCCTCAATAACGGCAGTAAACCGGCAATCTTACTTTAATTTGTAGTTATTTGGCATAATGATGGGAATATAAATAATTAATATTAAATATGGCACGTCATTGACAAACAGATTCTAAATTCGCCCTGAATTATTTCTAACAAAAAACAATAGAGAGAAGACTCTTTAAAAATCTCAAAGAAGAGAACAACAAATGAGTGAGAAAAGTTGCTTCACACCAAGAACTTTTTTATTATTTTCTCAATTTTTAAAAGATAAAAAAAACTTCAAAAAATTTCTCTTGGGAGAGATTAAAGAAAAAAAATTAAAATAAAAAAAAAATAACCATTAATTAATTTAAACATTTTGCTTTTGCTTATCTTAATCGAATAAAAATGGAATTTCCAAAAATAAAATAAAAATTTAAAAATTAAAAATTTTAAAATAGTCATTCGGGAATAAAAACAATAATAATAATAATAATAATAATAATAATAATAATAATAATAATAATAATAATAATAATAATAATAATAATAATAATAATAATAATAATAATAATAATAACTATTACAAAAGTGACGTTGGGATAAACCTAAAAATTTATTGAATTTATAAAAATAACGTTAAGTAAAAAGTTAAAACTAAAGCAAAAAATAAAAAATAAATATTAATAGATATAATATGAAAACCAAATGAGTTTATATATATATATATATATATATATATATATATATATATATATATATATATATATATATATATATATATATATATATATATATATATATATATATATATATATATATATATATATATATATATATATATAGTTGCGTTATACCAGAGGCGAATAGATGACTTGGTAATAAACAAAGAAAAAACAAAAGAGAAAACTTAAATTACTAAAAAAAAAAAGGCGTTCACTTTAGAGCAACTTCAATCATATTAAAAAAATATAATATATATATATATATATATATATATATATATATATATATATATATATATATATATATATATATATATATATATATATATATATATATATATATATATAGTAAATTAATTATTAATAAATACCAACTTTTTGAGAATGCAGTTTAGAAACGTTTTCATAGTGAACCTGAATATTATTACTATTTTATTACTACTATTATTATTATTATTATTATTATTATTATTTATTCTTTTAATTTTTTGCGAACAAATAAATTTATTATTATTATTATTATTATTATTATTATTATTATTATTAAAAATTATTAATATTATTATCATTATTATTATAACAGAATGTACGCGATCAGTTACCAGGCTTTCACAAAAGGTACAAAGTGTTTCAGAGGGAATTCTGATATGAAGATGCAGTAGTTGTAATTTTATTATTATTATTAGTAGTAGTAATATATATACTACTATTACTATCTACTACTATTACTACTTTGGCAGAAAAAGGAGAAAGGAAGAAAAAAGTTTTTCTGCGCGATTTTATTTTCTCCAAAAATATTTGCAACTTTGATGACCCAAAAAAGGGAGTTTGGGGGAGAGGGGGAGAGGCCAAGACGAGGTCAAGCGTGAATAATTTGTGCTCATCATCATCTTCTTCTTCTTCTTCTTGAAGGAACTCAATGCGCTTTCATTTAAGGGGGGATGGGGTAAGGAAGGTGCCAAAGGGTCAGGAGGAGATGACCCGAACAAACGGATCACGATCATATCAAAACGGGTCATCAGTATCATTCATAAGGTACTCTCTCTTTATAACTTCAGGCTATTATATATATATATATATATATATATATATATATATATATATATATATATATATATATATATATATATATATATATATATATATATATATATATATATATATATATAATAATAATAATAATAATCGTCTTCCCCCAGGAAGGACTTTCGTCCTGTCAGTGGGATCTTTCGAGGAAGATCCTTGGGTTACACGGGCCCACGGCGGATACCGCTGGCTGGGCCAGGCCTATCGCGGATGCCGGAGATTATTCCCATCAATGGCAAGAGCACCCCACTGATGTACTCGTTTAACGACTGAGTCATTCGGAGCTAAGCGCAAGGAGAAATCGCTCACATATATATATATATATATATATATATATATATATATATATATATATATATATATATATATATATATATATATATATATATATATATATATATATATATATATATATGACTCTTTCTACTTCAATCTTCCCTTATTGCTGGAAACGTGCGAACGTTCAGTCTGTGCCGAAGAAGGGGGACCCCTCTCAACTCTTTAACTACCATCTATTTCTTTAACCTCCGTTCTCTCTAAAGTTTTCGAATCTATATATATATATAATTAATCTATTACTTAGAAACATCTCAATTCTTCTAGTCTTACCTCTGATCGCCAGTATGGCTTTCGTAAGAAACGCTCTACTGGTGATCTTCTTTCCATTCTCTCTGACTCTTGGTCTTCCGTTCTTCGGAATTTCAGTGAATCTTTTGCTGTTCCGATGGACATATCGAAAGCTTCGATAGAGTCTGGCACAAAGCTTTGATTTCTAAACTTCCCTCTTTCGGTTTCTATCCTTCTCTCTAATTTCCTCTCTCGTGGTTATATGGACGCCGTTGTAGACTGCCACCGTTCTTAATTTAAATATCTTAATAGTGGTGTTCCTCAGGTTTCTGTTCTATCCCCAACACTTTTTTTACTTTTCATCTCCTATCCATTCCTATGCTGATGACTCCACTCTTTATTAAGTCTTTCAGTCTGAAATACGTTCCTCCCAACAGCATTTAATAGACTCGAGAAGGGTCGCCTTGGAGCAATTAACCCCTTATCTTTCACGTATTTCTAATTGGAGCAGAGAAAACATGATTGTTATCAATGCCTCAAAAACTCAATTTCTCCATCTCTCCACTCGACACAATCTTCCACACAACTATGATATCTTCTTCGAAAACACACAACTCAAACCTTCATCTGTTCTTAATATTCTAGGTGTATCTTTTCTCGTGATCTTTCTTGGAAAGATCATATTACTTCTTTTTCTAAACAATCTTCTAAGAGGATGGGTGGTCTGAGGCGCCTTTAGAATCTCTTCTCGTCTCCCCAGTTGCTTGCTCTTTATAGGGGTGCTGTTCGCCCCTTATCTAGTATTCTTCCCACGTCTGGGATGGTTCCACTCATACAGCTCTCCTTGAGAAGGTGGAGTCTATTGCTTTTCGTCTCATCAACTCTCCTGCTCTTACAAATTCTTTCCAATCTCTTCCTGCCCGATGAATTGTTGCGTCAGTCTCTCTATACTATCGCTATTACAACGGACGCAGCTCTTCTGAGCTCTCTCGTCTCAAACCTCCTCCAATGAAGAGCTCGTGCGACACGCCTTTCTACAGTCTCATATCTCGGTCCAACTCTCTGACTCCAGACTTAACAGCTATGCTCAATCTTACATAAACTCTACTAGTAAAGTCTGGAACACACTCCATTTATCTTTTTTCCCAACCTCCTTTGACTTGAACAGTTTCCAACGCCGTGTATCTGGACATGTCCGCCTCTAACGACCTGGATCCAGAATAGTACTCTTCCAACTCCGGTGGAAATTGGTAGGGCTCCGGCCTTTGCTCACCGGAGGAGATCTAAATTATATATATATATATATATATATATATATATATATATATATATATATATATATATATATATATATATATATATATATATATATATATATATATTAGGAAAATACAATAACCGCAAGTTTAAAATACTTAGAGTGGAATATATAATTTGAGAAACGTAATCGGGACCAACGTTCCCTTTTCAAGCAATTATAAAAATAGAAATAAACTTAAACTAGAGACCTGCTTTCCGTAAATTTATTTAAATTTTTTTTTAATCACATTTATTTTATATATATATTATATATATATATATATATATATATATATATATATATATATATATATATATATATATATATATATATATATATATAATATATATATATATATA
>SEYY01000165.1:157943-160443 GCA_009176605.1 Armadillidium nasatum
ATTAAATCATCATTGTTTTAGGCACTTCAATATTCACTTCGGGTTTAATTTAAAATTTAAAAATTTTTTTAACAAAATGAAGCAAAAAAACTCCACACACCAAAAAGAAAATAATAGACGACGTTTAGCTTTACGTTAAATTTTCTCGAAATATTTTATATCACGTGGATAATATCCAATATAAACTTAATTATCTCAATATTTTATGTTAAATGTAAAAATTTTGAGAAAACTTTTAAACAATTACACAAAATATATAAATTAAACAACAGGTGGTTTGCAAAAGAAAAAGAGTAACGAACTACACTTCTCCACTGTCAGTTTACGACTGACGTATTTTTGAGAAAAGAAAAAGAAAAAAATCTCATGCCTTCAGAACACAAGTTTGCGCCTAACAACCGCTCTTCCAATGAGCATAGTTGCTAACACATGTTTTACAAATTAAATTTATATTCTTTTTAACTTTTGACTCACACTTACTAACAATTTCTAAAACAGGAATACATTTATTTTATTTCTAAACTGTTAATATGAAATTAATTAAATTGTGCAATAAGAATTTAGTTTTGTTTTATTGAAAAAAGAAAAGTTGTTAAGCTTACTTTGGCTCCACCCATTTTATTTCTTTCTGAAATCTTATTGGACAAGAATATAGCGGGTAGAGTACAACATAAAATCTTATTACTGCTGGTATATTCTTCCTAATATATATATATATAATATATATATATATATATATATATATATATATATATATATATATATATATATATATATATATATATATATATATATATATATATATATATATATATATATATATATATATATATATATATATATATATATATATATATATATATATATATAAGTTCCCTCGTCTATGAGGAACTTTACTCAATCATGAGCACAACTTTAGCATCTTCGAATTATCGAATAGTAGGAACTTGAACCTTTTCCTGTGACCTTTCCTGGGAGGATCAAATTAATCTTATAAGTCATAAATTCTGGAATCACATTCTTTATGTAAAGAATCTTGAGGAGACAGTTCGGAGGTATATACCAGTAGCAGTTGTCTACCAGTGGTAAGAGTTTACCAGTGGTAGGTGTGTGCCAGTGGCAGGTGTCTACCAGTGGAAGGTGTGTACCAGTAGCAGGTGTCTACCAGTGGTAGGTGTCTGCCAGTGGCAGGCGTCTACCAGTGGGAAGAGTCTACCAGTGGCAAGTGTCTACCAGTGGTGTCTACCAGTGGCAGGCGTCTACCAGTGTGGTAGATGTCTGCCAGTGGAAGGTGTCTACTAGTGGCATGTGTCTACCAGTGATAGGTATCTACCAGTGGCAGGTATCTACCAGTAGCAGGTGTCTACCAGTGAGTGGTAGGTGTCTGCCAGTGGCAAGTGTCTACCAGTGGTAAGTGTCTACCAGTGGTAGGAGTCTACCAGTGGTAGGAGTCTACCAGTGGTAGGTGTCTACCAGTGGCAAGTGTCGACCAGTAGTAAGTGTCTACCAGTGGCAGGCGTCTACCAGTAGTAGGAGTCTACCAGTTGTAGGTTTCTGCCAGTCGCAGGTGTCTACCAGTGTCAGGTGTCTACCAGTGATAGGTGTCTACCAGTGGCAAGTGTTTACCAGTGGAAAGTGTCTACCATTGGCTGGCGTCTACCAGTGGTAGGTGTCTTCAAGTGGCATGTGTCTACCAGTGGCAGGTATCTACCAGTGATAGGTGTCTGCCAGTTCTTCCCAGGCATCTACCATTGTGTCTGCCAGTAGTAGGTGTCTACTAGCGGCAGGTGTCTACCGGTGATAGTAAATCTACCAGTGGCAGGTGTCTACCAGTGGTAGGTGTCTACCAGTGACAGATGTCCCAGGATCTTTCTTTACATTGTGACCAATTAAGATAATTTGTTTAACCCATTCATATAACTATATGAGGGAATTTGTTTATTTGTGAATTTCTTGATAAAACAAATGAATCCAAATCCCCACATTGGACTTTAATATTTTGAAATACATTTAATTTTTACTCAATGTTGATAAAACTACTGCCAACAACTCGTCTAGACTCTTCTTTACACCTCCTCTTTTGTTTCCTGTTTACAGCCTTTGACAACTCTTGTATGGAGTATGACATTTTTTCTTATGTGTATCGGCTCACACATATTTAAAAGGAAGCGTGTAGTCTAGGGCTTTTCTTCTCATCAGATGACACCTTATTGTTGACTCGAATCCCTTTCCATAGATCGGATTATTGAAGGATTCTAATTACTCAATCACTATAACGTAGGATTATACAGCTTTCGTCCTTCTGATATATTTAGTTTTAGGTAGCATACCTTCCCCATTAAGAATGGTCAATATTTTACCGTTCACGGGAGAAAGTAAAATACCTTAAAATAGGAATATTACCTCCTAGTAGTTACTGACTTTTAAATATGAGTTCCTCAATTATGTCCAGTTAAGCAAACAAAACAATTAAATTTAATAACTTTCTGGGGCAGCATCA
>SEYY01000165.1:165443-167943 GCA_009176605.1 Armadillidium nasatum
GTGTTGAATTTTTGAAAGTGCGGATGCGGATGCGGATGTTGAATTTCCGAAACTGCGGATGTTCCGCATCCGCGCATGCGGATGCCATCACTAATATATATATATATATATATATATATATATATATATATATATATATATATATATATATATATATATATATATATATATATATATATATATATATATATATATATATATATATATATACTCGTGAAGAAAATATTTGTGGACATAATAATAGAAATAAAAAAAAAGGGAGTGTGGTTCGTACAATGAGTGTTGTTATTCCCTTTTGAATGTAACGACGTCACACTCACTGTTATTAGGTTGAATTTGGTTGTAAGGTAACACCTTCACGAGTTTTCTTACAAAGAAGAAGATAAACTCTCAAAATAGAACTCATAAAAGCTCCTTATTTTTATTCTTCTCTTTTATTTTCCACATTATAATACATGAAATAGAACAAATATTACAAAGTAGAACAAATATTCTCTCTCTCTCTCTCTCTCTCTCTCTCTCTCTCCTATATATATATATATATATATATATATATATATATATATATATATATATATATATATATATATATATATATATATATATATATATATATATATATATATATATATATATATATATATATATATATATATATATATATATATATATATATATATATATATATATATATATATATATATATATATATATATATATATATATATATATATATATATATATATATATATATATATATATATATATATATATATATATATATATATATATATATATATATATATATATATATATATATATATATATATATATATATATATATATATATATATATATATATATATATATAAAGAGGTATTACTTTGCAGTCGTTGTTAAATAATAAGTGTGATACACACTTCAACACGTAAAAAAAGGTTCTAGATTAAGTGCAGGGATTGAAAGAGTTGATTAAGCGAAAAGCTTTAGACACTACCCCTACCTACGAGAAGAATTATATGAATGAAATTACTCCAGATATGTGATTTATCCTCCAGATAAAGTGAACACTTAATCAATATGGCGAACTTATGTGTTGTGAAGATGTTCTGAAGAACCCACAGAACACCCACTATATTAAATGTTTGTTTAGTTCTGCAAACAAAATTTAAATTTCCAAGAAAAAATCTTGGAAATTGAAATACAAAGATTTTAAGGACAGAAGAACGTTTCAACTACGAACATTTGAAGTTGTGTGGAAAATTATGTCTATTTGATGGACTAAAAAAACTGTTTTTGAAGCAGTAAAAATGGCCATATTTTCAATTAGAGGTCTTTTGCTTCAAGACCAGCCTCCAAAATCAGTTATTTGCGATTGTCCTCCATGGGACACGTTCAAAAAGTAAAGAGCAATGAAAATCGAGAAATTATCGTAAGATTTGGTAGGCGATAAAGTAACAGATAGACTGATAGACTCTCATGGAAAATGAAATGAGTAGGAAGTAGAACAAAATCTTGAGAACACAACTGATAATAAATATAAAAGATAAACAATAAATGACCTTCTATAACAAATGTAATTGAAACTGAAATAATAAAACGGAGAGAAGCTTACAGAAAGAATATATTTTGAAAGAGAAAACTTTAAAAATCAAAACTTTTTGTCATTTTTCTGTGGAAATCTTTTGATATTGAAAGTTACAACAAAATATTCACCGGAGTTCGGTTCCGAAGAACAGAAACCTAATAATCAAACAAAAAGATTAGAAGATCACCAATAAATCATACTGGACAATAAGAACAATCTAAGATAAAGTTTAAAAGAATTAAGACATTTCAAATCTTTCTCTTAAGAACAGATTCAATAATTTGGGTTAGAACAGAAGCTAAAAAAAACGTTAAAGTTAAACAAATTCTTTGAAAAAAAAAAGTTGAGAAGAAATAATCGAGGAAATGATTCTTTAGTAGAAGAAAACATTCTTCTAACACCCCCTCCTTGAATAGGGTTCGTGTATCGAGGTAAGTCGGCCATTAACTGGCTATAATTCTGACTTCTTTCCAACTCTGGTGGAATTTGACCAGGTTTCCGGTATTTCCCCAACTCTGATGGAATATGGTAAGGTTCTGGCCTTTATCCACCAAAGGTATATATATATATATATATATATATATATATATATATATATATATATATATATATATATATATATATATATATATATATATATATATATATATATATATATATATATACAACAACTTCAACAACTTCAGCTCCCAGGTAGGCATCATCTGCCTGTCAGTTGGTGCAGCCTCCTTCTCCATTCATCTCTGTCAGCGAATTGGCCCTCTCTTCTCAATTGCGTAATGTTCGGGAAGCGATGCCTCCCCAACACCTCCTCCACCTCGTCCTTCCACCTCTTCTTAGGTCTTCCCCTCGGTCTTCTGCCCACTGGTCTCCACTCCCAACATCTACTTGCCATATATATATATATATATA
>SEYY01000165.1:187943-192943 GCA_009176605.1 Armadillidium nasatum
TTTTTTTTTTTTTTTTTTTTTTTTTTTTTTTTTTTTTTTTTACATGTTTAAACTTCTCTTTAAAGAAAGTAATAATTATAATAAAAATAATAATTAAATATATTATATATATATATATATATATATATATATATATATATATATATATATATATATATATATATATATATATATATATATATATATATATATATATATATATATATATATGTGTGTGTGTGTGTGTGTGTGTGTGTGTGTGTATGGTAGATGAGGGATTTTAGTGAAAATATGAATAATTCCATAGATGTCATAAGCTTTTCAAAAATTTTCAAATTTGGATTTAAAAATAAAGGTGAAAAAAAAAGATTGAAAAGATTCGATCTCGTTCCTTTGGGACAAAATTTTCTCACGTTTGAAAAGAGATCCTTCGAAAAAGAATCTTTCTTTTTAAATATTATTTATTGATGGGAACCTCAGAAAAGTATAATTGGATCATTTTTCCCGTCTTATTTCCTTTTAAACCCGAAAAACAACAATAATAAAAGCAGGATAAGAACCCATTGTCTTTGCTTCTTTCACCTTTAGTGTTTTTTTCTTAAAACCCGTTAATTTTAGCGAGGAAATCGTTAAGAACGTCTTAATCACGGAAACGAATCATAAGATCACACGGTAAATGAAAGGATTCGCGAAATACATCTTCTTTGAGTAGTCAAATTATTTTCTGTAAAAATAATCTTGGGACGTAAACAAAATATATGAAAAGATTTTCGCGGGTTTTTATTATTGGCGGGAATTCTGAGTTTAGATGAGAAGTGAGACGAAAACCGGAACGCACCAACAATGCGAAGAGTAAACAATGGAATAAAAGACGATCGGCTTCCGTCTTTGTCCGTGATTTTACCTCTCGCTGATTTCAGAAAATAATTTTGTTTCATTAGACAATTCTGTCTTCAGACGTAATTCCATGTTCAATTATACCCGGACAGAAATGATGACGCAAAGACCTCAGAAAACGTCGTCAAGCATTTCACAAGTCATCAGGGTTTTGTTATCCCAATGCTTAGAGATGATGGAAGACTTTGAGTCCGCCCTTTTCACTGACACAAATAGATTAAAAGAAGAAAAGAGATTTTTTTGAAAGAGATTCCTAACGTTGATGTAAAATGATGCATTATGACGCATGAGTTGAAACGTCACGTGGTCTCTTCCAGTGTTACGTCAAATTCCTCAACTGCATGCAGATGTCGTACGCTGAACTATATGAATAAAGATTAGAGGAATTTTTTGAGTTACTTATTATTATCGGAGGAATTTATATCTTACCTACTCTCATGCATAATAATAATAATAATAATAATAATAATAATAATAATAATAATAATAATAATAATAATAATAATAATAATAATAATAATAATAATAATAATAATAATAATAATAATAATAATAATAATGATAACAATAATTTTCTTCTTCTTCTTCTTCTTCTTCTTCTTATTATATTATTATTATTATTATTATTATTATTATTATTATTATTAACTGAAGTTATATTACGTATAACTTTGTTAATAAGCAGTTAGTGACATTTTACAAATAGTTTCACTACGGAAAATATTACCCAATTTGTAAAATAAAAAATAAATACATATAAAATTTATTTACATTTTCTGATTCTGATTTTTTTTTCTTAACTTTAGTTTTTTTTTTTTTTTTTTTAAATAATTATCCATTTATGAATCATCTTTTAATTTTTAATAAAATAACGATAATTTTTCCAATGACTAAACAGCGGAGGAACTCAAAATTGATGACGTCATATTGAAAAGTGTTAATATAAATTTATTTTCTTAAAAAGAAGAAAGAACGACAGTGAAAAGAGAACTGAAGTTGTTGATTTTGCGCTTCGCAGGTTAAAAACAAACCGTTTATCAAAGAATTTATTTGAGTAAGTCGTTGTCGTGTTTTTATGAGAGTGCTTAGAGTGTTTTTTAAGTGTTTTTAAGGCACTTAACCCTCAAAGATATATAAAAACATTCTACCAAATCTTTTCCTTCACCATATATATATATATATATATATATATATATATATATATATATATATATATATATATATATATATATATATATATATATATATATATATATATATATATATATATATATATATATATATATATATATATATATATATATATATATATATATATATATTTTTGAGGAAGCCATTTCTGAAAAAAAAAATGGAAAATATCCCAAATCGTAGAAATGGAAAAGTAGTCGACAATATCATCATCACTCACGGGTCGGGGGGTACGGGGGGCAGAGCCCCCGTAGACATATGCTGGGTATAATACCCAATTTAAGTTTTTTAGCCCAAAAATTCTCGTAAAAAATCATTTTTTAAAACATCTTACTTTGAACCCCAGTAAAAATTTTGTGGATCCTCAAATTGCACCTTACACCCAAAATATAGAGGCTACTTGGAGTTTACTTAAATATAAAAATTAAAAAAGCATATATATATATATATATATTTATATATTTTTTTAATTATTTTCAATTTTTTTTTTTCAGAAATGGCTTCCTCAATATATATATATATATATATAATATATATATATATATATATATATATATATATATTTTTTATATATATATATATATATATATATATATATATATATATATATATATATATATATATATATATATATATATATATATATATATATATATATATTTATATATATATATATTATTATATTTTTTATTTTTTTTTTTAAAAAGTTCACATCTCACGGTCATTGCCCTATTCGAAGATATATATATAATATATATATATATATATATATATATATATATATATATATATATATATATATATATATATATATATATATATATATATATATATATATATATATATATATATATATATATATATATATATATATATAGGGTCATGTGCAAAAGTTCTTACACTTTTCTTTAGTGGTTTAATTTCTTTGAAAAAGTTGAAAATCCCCACCAAAAGAGAAAATAACGTTATCCGTATTTTTTAATATGTGAAGTTTAATTAAATTTTTTTCTGTACTTTTTATTTTAAAAAAAATATTTATTTTTTTATTTAGTGTTCAATTTATTTAGTTTTTAATTGATTTCAATAATAATAATAATAATAATAATAATAATAATAATAATAATAATAATAATAATTACTTGCGTGAGGTAAAATATTTCCTTAATTTTAATACCATTTTTTTAAATTAATATAGCTTTTTTTTTATTTTCTTTAGATTTATTTTAGGTTATTTTAGGTTACTTTAGGTTAGGTTAAGTTAAGGTTAGGTTAGGTTAGGTTAGGTTAGGTTAGGTTAGGTTAAGGTAAGGTTAGGATAAATTGTATTAGGTGAAGAAAGGTTAAATTTATATATATAATATATATATATATATATATATATATATATATATATATATATATATATATATATATATATATATATATATATATATATATATATATATATATATATATATATATATATATATATGTTTTATTATTTTATATAAATATAGGAATATTATATATATATATATATATATATATATATATATATATATATATATATATATATATATATATATATATATATATATATATATATATATATATATATATATATATATATATATATATATATATATATATATATATATATATATATATATATATATATATATATATATATATATATATATATATATATATATATATTTTTCTTTATATAAAAAAGGAACGCTATTTTAAACTTATTTGGCTTCAACTTAACTGAAATTGAAAAAATTTATCTAAAAAAAAAAAAAAAAATTTTTTTTACCCTCGATTTTATATATATATATATATATATATATATATATATATATATATATATATATATATATATATATATATATATATATATATATATATATATATATATATATATATATATATATATATATATATATATATATATATATATATATATATATATATATATATATATATATAGTCATTTATACAAGATAAAAATATTTTCATGTTATCGCTCAGATAAATTAAAAAAGTTTGCCAAGCACTTTCGTGTCCCTCAACAATCCTCAAGTCAGGAACTTTAAAACTCTAAAACAGAAAAAGATAAAAAAAAATTTATTTTTTAATTTAAAAAATTTTTTTTTTATATAGAATAAAAAAACAAGTGATAAAAAAAAATTTACAAGTAACCAATATTTACATTTTAAAAACATCAATTTTGAGAGTTGAAATTCCCGTGTTCATACAACTTGTTAGATATGGCGTTATCTTGAATATACTATTTAAATTACGTCATAGTAAGGTTGCCAGCAACCATGAAATATATTGTTGGAATTAACACTTGGTGAGATAACTTTTGAATTTTAAAGATACCATCATTAATGGATCGTTCATTGACACTATTGGTGAAATCTTACAATTTTATTAGTTTAATCCAATTTAAACTATGATTCATTCCTGATTAACGATGAAAGGGAGCCACTCTTAGTCTCTGCTCAAATCTAACGCCGTATTTGTGATAATATTTTATTATCTTTATATATGCTTCCCATTTTGGCCAATATAAATAAAAGTTTTGAAAATCTTTGTTCGGAATTTTAAATGCACAATCTTTATTTTCAGATAACGAATTTTTAATTATGAATCCTTAACGGTAGTGTCATATTTTTCTTAGTCTCATTTTATTTTTCATTACTTTTTTTGATTTAATAATAAATTTATATAGATACAAATGAGTAAATGTATGAACAAATGGTTTTAGATTTCATAAATTATAGTTTTCAGTAATATAAATATTGCCTGGTTTTATTTATTTATTTTTACCTCTTGATTTATTGCTTTTTTTGTAAAAGAAAAAATTAATCATAGTAAATAAAAAAAAGTTTCATAAACTTTGACTTAAATCATCACTTCTTCTTCTGCTTTAAAGTTCTTTTGTT
>SEYY01000165.1:202943-207943 GCA_009176605.1 Armadillidium nasatum
AACTCAGTTTTTTTTATAATAAGAAAAAACTCTTCTTAAGAAGCCCAACAGAAGCCCCCCTTTTTGTCTGCTTCTCATGATCATTCCTAAAATGACTAAACTTTGTTTCTCTAACTAAAAAATCTTCCATGAGGTTATTTGTTATGAGAAACCTTCAAAATCTGTTCAAAATACATCAATTGATTGCTCTATAGAGGAGTGTTGTTCTTTTTTGTTTGGAGTACGCAATGAGACCTTGAAAGGATTGGTCTAGGGCTTTTCGACCCACAAACTTTCCAGCTCAATACTTCACTTTGTTTCTCTACACCAACCTCTTAATGAACACTATTTTAAGTACTCCTTATACTCGCATATCAGCTCCATTGAGGATGACTTGTGTGGTTCGGTTTCATGGACAGTCTCATTCCATCTCTCTTATTTCTCTGACCTTAGATTTAACCGCTACGCTAATTTATTTATGTAATTTTATTGGTAATATCATACATTTATTTTCTCTGGTGATTCAACCTTACATATTTTTAATTAAGAGCCATGCTTCAGGCATGTCGGCATTTAATTATAGAATAAGTTTTTCCTTTCTTTATTGTTGACTCTTCCCTTTGTCCATCATAGGTTATATATATATATATATATATATATATATATATATATATATATATATATATATATATATATATATATATATATATATATATATATATATATATATATATATATATATATATATATATATATATATATATATATATATATATATATATATAATATATATATATAAAGAGAAAAATAAGTATACTTAAAAAAATAATGCCAGAAATATAGAAAAAAAAATATATATATAATATATATATATATATATATATATATATATATATATATATATATATATATATATATATATATATATATATATATATATATATATATATATATATATATATATATATATATATATATATATATATATATATTAGGGATGGAGCGATACCAAAATTTTTACCGATAATATACGATACCGATACCGATACCAAATTACCGATACCTAAAAATATGCCGATACCGATACCGATACTACTACCGATACCGATACTTTACTCTTATCCAAAAATTTTGCCGATACCGATACCGATACCGATACAGTATCGGAAAATATTCCGATACTTGCCGATACCGATACCGATACTTCACTCCATCCCTATATATATATATATATATATATATATATATATATATATATATATATATATATATATATATATATATATATATATATATATATATATATATATATATATATATATATATTATAGAGAGAGAGAGAGATAGAGCTTTGTCCTCTTCCTCTTGAATGGTCAAAATAACCCTAAAATCAAAACCGGTTTTCAAAACCCGAAAATTAAAAGAAAGAAAAACAGAATAAAAATTTACGTAGAAAAAAAAAAAAAAAAAAAAAAAAAACGCACACACGAACGCCACAGCTTCTCTACATAGCCACTCTGCATATATATATATATATATATATATATATATATATATATATATATATATATATATATATATATATATATATATATATATATATATATATATATATATATATATATATATATATATATATATATATATATATATATATATATATATATATATATATATATATATATATATATATATATATATATATATATATATATATATATATATATATATATATATATATATATATATATATATGAAATAGTTGAAATAAGAAATGAGATGAAAATGTGGATCGGTTGTTTTGGTGTTTCGGGCTTCAATGCAAATCAAACAAAGTTTAATAAACACTTAAAACAAGACACCATTATTATTATTATTATTATTATTATTATTATTATTATTATTATTATTATTATTATTATTATTATTATTATTATTTAAATATCAATATTTAATTATAAAATTTGAGAACTAAAAATTGTTTTGAATTTAAAGACAAAGTTCCCCCCCCAAAAAAAAGTAATAATAAATAAATAAACAAAAGAAAAAAAATAATAATCCGGTAATGTGACCTTTATATTTAAAGTTCAAATATTTGATTAAATAACACAGATTTCTTGTTCTAAATAATAATAATAATAATAACAATAAAATAATAATAATAATAATAATAATAATAATAATAATAATAATAATAATAATAATAATAATAATAATAATAAAAGTGAAGAGAAAGGTAGAAGAAAAAAAAATAATTTTCCTCCCAATTCTTGGAAATCTCATTTAAAACAAGAGTAAATCTTTCTCCAATCCAACAAAACCAACAATCCCCCCCCCCACAATGTAAATTTAACCCGCACCTCCCTCCCCCACCCCCTCCCCTCCTCTCTCTCTTTTCTCCAAGTGTTTTTCATCTGTTTCATTTTAATTTTTATCTTCCTCTGTCTCACCTGATCTATAGACCTATTTGAAGGTATCAATCTATCTATTTATGAATATATTTATCTATCTATTTACCTATCTATTCAGGTTTCTATTTATATAAATAATTCAGAAGTCAAAATGTTTTTCTTATTTTTACAGTCACGCTTAAAACTTAAAAATAAGATACTCCTATTACAACAACAACAGCAATAACAATTAGTACTAGTTCTACTACTACTACTAATAATAATAATATTAAGATAAAAATGATGATAATAATAATAATAATAATAATAATAATAATAATAGTAGTAGTAGTAGATATAGAATAAGTACATAGGATATAGAGAGGATGGCGGAGGCAAGGCAGGTGTTGAGGCGCCATTTTGCCTTTCCAGAGAGAAAGGCTTCAATTATGGTACCTGAGTTAGGCCTTTTTTATTATTATTATTATTCAAAAAATGTAACTAAAATGTTTAGAGAATATAAGAATAAAAAAAGAAGATACGCAAATCAGAAAGAGATAAAGAGGAGAAACTCTGAAAGAAGAAATAAATAAGGAAGTCCGAACAGAGATTATGTAGAAGGACAGAAAGAGATCGGAACAAAGGTGGACAGAAGAAGTCTCAGAAGGAGACTGGAACAAAGGTGGAGGGAAGAGATCTTAAAAAGACGTAATTTCAAGATATAAGAGACAGAAGAGACGTATAAAATGACAGATTGGTATCATTCATTTCAGAGACGTGACACAAAATGATAAGTCAAGTTATCTTTCTTATCACGTGTCATTTGCGTCACTTCTTATCGAATTAATATTAACAAATGTGACGCTTGTATCCCATTATTTACGTGCGTGTGTGTGTGTGTGTGTGTACATTCTTTTGTGAGTTTAAACCTACATGTGAGCATTGCACATTCATGAGAACGTTAATAAAGAAACTCTGAATATATATTTATTCTGTTCCTGAATTAACATAAGCGGGAAGGTGTGAAAGAGAACTCCCTAAATAAAAAAGAAATCACTTCTGACATCGTGTACAAAATAGGACGCACAAACACACACAAACATACATACATACACATACACATATCCCATGAGGAAAATTTACCCTAAATTTAAAATAATTCATAAAATTTTAGCAAAACATTGGGACAATTGATGAAGGTGTCATAAGTGACTCAAAAGTTCGATCCTGAATAATGTCCCACTTCGATAACCTATTCTTGTGAAAGTTTGGCGGAATTAATTTATTTTATTTGTATGTGAAATTTTTTGGCAGCATAATTGAGAATTGAGATGAAAATCTCTTTAGTCTTCTAGAAAATGAATCCCAAAATCCCAAAAGATGTTTTAAAAAAGTTGTCAGATTTTCGAATATTTTTGAAAACTTTTTTTTTTTTTTTTTGACATGAAACGAAGGAAGAATAAAAGAAAACATTCTCAATCGTGTTTTTTTTTTTTTTTTTGAGTAGTTAAAAAAATATTTTTGAAGAGATTTTGAGTGTGAATTCTTCGTGAAAAATTTAAGTTGAACTTTTTTTTGAGGAGGATTGACAACAATTCTTTCAAAGACATTTTAAAAGGATTTTTAACGTACCAAAATTAAATTTATAAATAATGAAAGTCTACATATATATATATATATATATATATATATATATATATATATATATATATATATATATATATATATATATATATATATATAATATATATATATATATATATATGAGAAAGAGAGAGAGAATATGTGGAGGTAGTGTCATTGGGAAGGAGATTGACAATGATCATAAAAGCTCAAGGTACAAAACTGATGCCATTCAAGTCTTCCCAAATACACACACACATACATAAACACATACACACACACGCGCGCGCGCACATAAACACACACACATGCCTGCAAACACAAATTCACATAAACTAAATACAAAACTATTTTTTAGTACATTTTAAGTAATGACGTTTTGAAAATATATTTAAAAAAAAATTAATTTAATCCTCAAAACTGGCACGGAAATGTACAGTAAGAATATGCAAAATATATATATATATATATATATATATATATATATATATATATATATATATATATATATATATATATATATATATATATATATATATATATATATATATATATATATATATATATATATATATATATATATATATTATTTTTTTTTTTTTTATTTTTCTGCAGTCATGAAAGAAATGGGGCTGAATAATACTACTACTACTACTACTACTACTACTATACTATATAATAATAATAATAATAATAATAATAATAATTTAAGTTTTGTCATGATCTTCAAAAAACATCAAAGTCATTAAAAATAGAAATATGTTGATTTTAATAAAAATTTCCTATTTCATAAAGATGACCCTCCCCCACCCCACAGGGGGGTTTCTATACAGAATGCTTCTCAATTCCATGTTTATATTAATGATAAACCTGAATATTTACTAATAAGGTACGCTTTTCAATACGACTAAGTCATTGTATACAAAATCCAGCAAAATACTTCATTATTTATTTAAAAAAGAATCGGATTTTATTTAAAATTTTCTTCATCGGATTAGTGAAGCCGAT
>SEYY01000165.1:217943-220443 GCA_009176605.1 Armadillidium nasatum
GAAAAGATTGGCCAACGAAAATGACCGAATAATTTTTGTTCGTTCCAATAACGACTTTTTGCCATGATCATTACAAGCCTAAGCCTAAATTTAGGCCTCTTTCTTTTCGTCTTTTTAAGATCAGGACAATAGTTTCCGCCAACTAAAATGGTCATTAAGGTTTTGATTCATTTCATTGTTATTTATAGCACTTTCGAACAAAAGATTACAAGCCTTTAAGCTTTGTTAATGTCGGAAAAGCGTTTCCAGTTTCAAAATCACAAAATTTTATGCCATTGTTAAATAAAGTCTTTAAAAATCTAAAAAGCTTTTTTTGATCCACCCTAATGACCAAAACTCATTTGAACCCTTATGGCTATATAATTATGCTATTTTAAGTGTCCATACAATGAAGAAGTCAATTTTTAAGGTGATTTTTTCTTAATTAACACAGGTAAATACAATATACATATTGGTGATGGAATAATAAATTAAGATTTTTAGTGGTACTTTACAGTATTTTGAGACAATAATAATACCTTCAACATCTACTTTGCATTCACTACTTCTCGCAAACAATGGGTCACTCTAACCAATATCTTTCATATTATATATATTATATATATATATATATATATATATATATATATATATATATATATATATATATATATATATATATATATATATATATATATATATATATATATATATATATATATATATATATATATATATATATATATATATATATATATATATATATATATATATATATATATTAATTAGACCATGTTCCCGACTTTCCCCTAACTCTGGTGGAATATTGGTAGGCCTCTGGCCTTTGCCCACCAGAGGTGAAATAAAAAAAAAATATATATATATATATATATATATATATATATATATATATATATATATATATATATATATATATATATATATATATATATATATATATATATATATATATATATATATATATATATATATATATATATATATATCGAAAAATGTATTGATTTAAATTTTTTTTGCAGATATGAAAAATGAGGAATTGTTTTAATAAGGTTACTGAAAGAGTTATTGAAAGAGCCCCTCCCATCCCACCATCCTTCATATCCCTCAAATTTCTTCAACCCTCCCTCTCCCCCTCCCCCACTACTCGCCTCTTCTTCCATTCCAATTGCACTTACTTCTTCTCTAAAAATAAATTTTCATTTAATATTGTTACAACAAATACAAGAAATAATAATAATAATAATAATAATAATAATAATAATAATAATAGAATATATAAAATTTTGTCCTTAATTATTCAAGGTTTTCGAAATGAAGAACAAATTATGTATATGTATATATATATATATATATATTATATATATATATATATATATATATATATATATATATATATATATATATATATATATATATATATATATATATATATATATATATATATATATATATATATATATATATATATATATATATATATATATGTGTGTGTGTGTGTGTGTGTGTGTGTATGTGTGCGTTTGTGCATGTAGATAGATTTAGAAGAATATATATTGTTAAAATTTATAAATTTTTGGATGATATCAATATAGAAATTAAGATTTTTTTTCCTCTTCGACATCATCTCCTTCCTTTCTTTATTAAGAATTTTATGAAAAAGTAGGAAAAAATTGCTTTTTGAGTCGCCCTTCTTCTTCTTCTTCTTCTTCTTCTTCTTCTTCTTCTTCTTCTGATCATTAAGTCTGAGTTTGAAATAGGAAAACCCGATCCTTCCTCCTCCAATTTCTTTTTTGAATTTTTCTTTCTGAATAAGGACGTTACGGACCAACTTCTTCGAAGTCTTTCTCAACCCATTTTTAAAGAGGAACACAGTAAAATAGAGACAGTTAGAAGCCACAAGGGCCTATCGAGACTGTCCCAGTCCAAACAAATAATAACAATAACAATACTAATACATGCACAAAAGACTAGGCCTATCCCATCCCTAGTTATCAGTTCATGCAAAGATAAAAGTAAAATTAAGCCCAATTATTCATGCAATATTCAATAAACCATCACCCACTACAAAAAAAAACTGCCATTAGGCTTAGTCATAGGTTGATCTGTTGATCTAAAAATTCATATATACCCACCAATTTGGCTTAGTCAAGTTATATAATACCTAAACTATCCATATATCTATCTAGCCCCCTTTTAAATTTGACAAGAGAATCACAGTCAACAATCTCTTGTGGCAAGTCATTCCAAAAATTAACAACTTTATTACTGAAAGAGTATTTTCTTAGATCGAGATGGCATGCCTTCTTTTTAATTTTCTTATCATGT
Organism: Armadillidium nasatum; assembly: GCA_009176605.1. Classification (NCBI taxonomy): domain Eukaryota; kingdom Metazoa; phylum Arthropoda; class Malacostraca; order Isopoda; family Armadillidiidae; genus Armadillidium; species Armadillidium nasatum. The sequence continues at coordinate 220,269 of SEYY01000165.1, forward strand.
CTTACTCTTCCACGGTCCACTATAAAGTATTTTTCAATCTCTATATTACTGTCAGATGCAAATATTTTGTAAACTTGTATCATATCCCCTCTGAGAAATCTCCTTTCAACCGAGAACATTCCTAACTCCTTCAACCTCTCTTCATAGCTCTTATTTTCAAAGCCAGAAATCATCC
>SEYY01000165.1:230443-232943 GCA_009176605.1 Armadillidium nasatum
TGTCCTGCTGCGACTTCATAACTGAGGAGGAGTGCGACTGGTTAATTCCCTCTAACACCAGCATATTTAATATTTACTTAATTTACACACACAAACGCAGACACACACACACACACACACACACATATATATATATATATATATATATATATATATATATATATATATATATATATATATATATATATATATATATATATATATATATATATATATATATATATATATATATATATATATATATATATATATATATATATATATATATATATATGTATGTTCTGTCCATTTACCTCCTAATTCTACTGACTATAAAAAATTCTTTGACTATTTAAACTCCAAAATAGAGCACAATTTTTCTTCTTCTCCTTTCCCCGTAATCATCATTTTAGGTGATTTCAATGTTCACCACCCACAATGGCTTTCATCTAATTTTTACGATCCAGCTGGTGAACTTTTGTATCCAGAACAACCTTGAACAATTGGTGCAACTCCCTAACAGTATACCTGACCGTCTTGGAAAGTGAACCCAACATATTAGATCTTCTTCTTAATCCCTTATCCTTCTCCTTATACTGTTAAACTCTTTCCTTCTCTAGATTCATCCTATCACCTTTAATACTTATCTCCGTTTCTTGTTCTGTCTCTTCAAGTCTTCCGCATAGATGGCCTCAGTCTTCGGTGAGACGTTTCTAGCACTTTGGTACTGCTAACTGGTCTGACTTTGGGTTGTACTTTCCTGATTTCTTATGGAATGAAAACTGCTTCCGTGGGAGGGGTCCCTCGGATTGTGCTGAGCGCATAACAGAAGTGATTCACTCAAGCAAAGAGGCGTACATTTCATATTCTTTCCCTTCAACTAAGCCTAACAAACCTTGGTTTACTTCTGCTTGTTCTCATGCTATCTACCGCAGGGAATGCTGCCTTCAAGGATTATCGTCGTCTTCAAACTCCTGAAACTCAATCAACTTATATTTCATCCTGGAATTATGCAAAGTCTATTCTTCGTGACACCAAAACTCTTTTCTCTGTCGTAAATGCAATAATCTTTCTGTTTTCTCTTCCTCTCGTCCTTTATGGCCGAGAGAGAGAGAGAGAGAGAGTGAGAGAGAGAGAGAGAGAGAGAGAGAGAGAGAGAGAGAGAGAGAGAGAGAGAGAGAGAGAGAAAGAGAGAGAGAGAGCTGACAAAAAATGCCAGCTCTAACTTTGATTCTTTCTCTTTCCCTACTCTAGTATCTCCTGATGGCACAACTGCTGCTTTACCTTCTACTAAAGCTGAACTCTTCGCTCAAACTTTTGCCGCTAACTCTACCTTAGATGATTCCGGAGCTATTGTTCCTCAATATACATTCTCCAACTCATTTATATACAATATTGTAATTTCATCTACAGATGTGATTTCTGCTCACTCTGAGCTTAGCACTAAGAAGGGGTATGGTCCTGATGGTATTCCTCCTGCGGTTCTCAAAACTTATGCTTCCGAGCTTACACCCTGCCTTGGTAAACTATTTTGTCTCTTTCTCTCTATTTCGACCTTCCCTTTTTGCTGGAAACGTGCCCTCATTCAGACTGTGACGAAAATGGGGGAGATCTTCCTTAACTCTCTAACTATGGTCATATTTCTTTAACCTCCGTTCTTTCTAAAGTTTTCGAATCAATCCTTAACAGGGAGATTTGGTAACACCTCAATCTTCTAATTTTATCTTTGATCTCCGGTATGGCTTTCGTAAAGAACGCTCTACTGGTAATCTTCTGACTTTTCGTCCCCTGCTTTTCGGTGTTTCGGTGAATTTTTCGCTGTGGTGCTGGACATATCGAAAGCCTTCAATTCCTTAAAAACTCAATTCCTCCATCTTTCTACTTGATGCAACCTTCCACACAGCTATAACGTCTTCGGAAACACTCCACTGAAACTTTCATCTGTTCTCAATATTCTCGATGTTTCTTTTTCTTGTTAGCTTTCTTGGATGGATCACATTACTTCTCTTTCATAGCAAACTTCTAAGGGTTGGATTCATAAGCATTTCGGTACATCCTTTAGAACACAACTTCCGTATTCCAACCTGAATTCTCAGCCATCCTCAATCATTCTCACTCAAACGACCATCCATTTCGCTCCACAGATTTTAATATTATAGCTTCTAGTCCCTATGACTCTGACAGAAAGATTTTGGAATCTTTATACATTAAGTATTTTAAAACTCAGTTAAATTCTTCTACATTCTCAGCCCCATTATTAATTGCATGATATTTTATAAATTTGTCAATATCTGTATGTATATTTACTTATTTGATTTTGCTAAACATATTAATATCCTCCCTTTACTGTGTCTTCAACCAACTAATTTATTCATTATTCAGTGCTGTTTGATACTTTAGAATATTCATTTAACTTTACCATATCTTATAACCAGTCATCCTTTTATGTGCTCTACCTTAATTTTAATTGTAAATTTTGATTTGTGAAGTGGTGTTATTATTTATTCTCTGTGTTAATCTA
>SEYY01000166.1:2500-7500 GCA_009176605.1 Armadillidium nasatum
AGTACTATTAAGGAGAGATTCTACCGTAATAAAGTCATTAAACTAAATGATTGATTGTTGTCATAACCATGCATTTAGATCTGAATTCTTATTATTATATATACTTCTAAGAGAGATAGTCTGCAACACTTTTTTTCTAATTCTAAATAGTGTAATTTCTTTAAAACAAATGGAGTAAGAGATTTATTACTTCATTTTAGGAACTAAAAAAATGTACCATTGGATATAATTACAAAAAATACCATTCATCATAACCATATCTGTGTATATTAAATTTTCATTGAACTATGAATAATGTTAGTGTATGTTCATACCTTGCCTAAATAGCGTACCTTGCTCAAAAAATCTAGGAGTCTTCATAATTATACATAAAATACTTCTTTTCCTTTATCTTTTTAATGATTTATTAATGTAAATGTTTATTCATTTATGAATTAATGTATGTTTACATTTTGTTTGCATACTTAATCATCTTTTTTTTTTAGATTGAATTATGTTGTACATTATTACAATTATACATTTTACAATTATTCCTTATAAGACTTTGTTAACCCCAACATTTGAAGTATTTTAATAAAATAATAGATATAATATATATAATATATATATATATATATATATATTATAATATATATAATAATATATATTAATATATATTATATAATATATAATATATAATATATATATATAAATATATATATATATATATATAATATATATATATTTATAATATATATATAAATAATATTATAATATATATATATATAATTATATATATATATATATATATATATATATATATATTATATATATATATATATATATAAATGACCTTGTCATATCAAGAAATGATAAAAGCCATTAAACCTTATTAAGAACCTTGATTTCTAGACCTTAAACCTCAAACTTATGAAGAAGTGTAAGAAAAAAGCAAATCTTACGAAGGTGGATTATGAATGCGAGTATAAAGAATTTTTATATCCTACATATTGGTGTACAGTGTAGAGTGGTAAATATATTGTAAATAATCCCTAGCATTTAAGTTGATCTATAAAAATTAGAGAAATTCTCCTGTAGGTTATTTTAAATTATTTCTTAGTCTTTGTTATTCATCGCACAAAAAAAAGCTTTTAAATCTTAAACTTTTAAATCTTTAAATTTTAAAAAACTTTTTATATTTTAAGAAATTAAAATATAAGAATCAAAACAATTCATCAGCTACATTCATATTCACTGTTTATTATTTATTTTTTTTTGTTTTTAATTTTTTTTTTCATGAGTGTATTCATTATTTATGCATCGTCAACTAATTAGCTAACTTCTCAACTCGAAATTGACAATATTTTAGAGTTATTCAGCGTGAACTTTAATTTTATTTTCGTGTATTTTGCCTACTAAATTACAGAGTAGTTACGAGATTTGTTAATAGGGTGACGATATATATTATATATTATATATATATATAATATATATATATTATATATATAATATTATATTATCATTACTATTTATATATATATAATATATATACGCGATATATTTATTATATTATAGTATATATATATATATATATATTATATCTATATTTATTAATATATATAAATATATAATATATTAAAATATATATATATATATATTATATAATAATTTATTATAATATTTAATATATCTTATTATAATTTATATATATATATATATATATACTACATAAAATTCCGTGGGTACAAACTCTTATATTAAAATTATGTATAATGAGTTAACAATCAACAGAATAATAATATAAAATTTAAAGATTTAACCTGGAGGCGGAATATTATATAAGACCTTAAATAATATATAGCAATTTCGAGGAGAGTATTAGGAGAATAACTAACTAATTACAGTGACGAGATGCAATAAAAATATGATAAGTCAAATCATGTAAAATATATAAAATATATTTTTTATTTTATAAAATAAATATATATAAATAAAAAACTAGATGGTACGTATAAATATGATATGCAAGGCCTGATGAAATTAGTTTGGAATCCTTAAGATTTAATTCACTTTAAAAATATATTAATATAATAATAAATGTATTATTTTATTAAAGAAGATTTAAAAAGCGTATAAGAAATATATTATAAAATAAGTATATATTCTATTAGCGAGAAATAATTATAACAAATAGACTAAAAAATATAATATAATTAACTACCTTAACTAATAACATAAGATTATATCTCTATATTATTTATAATATGATACTACCATATAAATGTAGATCTTATAAGGTAGATATTTTACAATTATTATACCACGTATATCATAACACACTAGTTAACTAACCAAATATTAGGGTATAATAATATTCTAACTACGCCTTTTTATCACTATAAAGTACACCTTCGTAGATTTTGCTTTATATAGTCATTCTTAAACAATACTCATTTCTATAAGACATCATTTAGTATAAGTTTTAAGGCTACGAAACAAAGATTCTTAACAAAGGATTTATAATGCTTTATCATTTCTTGATATACAAGTTCATTTATATAATATATAATATATACATAATCTATATAATATAAATATATTAATATAAAAAATATAAAATATAATATATATTAATAATAATATATATATATATATATATAAATATTATATAAATTAATATATACATTATGTATATCACATAATAAATAATATATAATAATAGTATATATTATTAATTAATAATAATAGATTCATTAATATTAAATTATTAATATATAGTAATATATAATATATATATAATTATATATAATAATAATAAATTAAAATATATATTATAATATAATAATATAAATATATATATAGATTAAAAAAACAATAATTATAAATAGATATATATATTATATAATATATTTAATATATATATCAGATATAATATATATATTAAATATTAAATATAAATATAATAATTAATATAATAATATAGATATATAATATATATATATAAATAATAATTATAGTTAATAATTATAAAAATTATATTAATATTTTTTTTTTTTTTTTTTTTTTTTTTTTTTTTTTTTTTTTTTTTTTTTCTTTTTAAAAAAAATTAGAATTTAACTGACACGAACCAAATAGTCTAAGGGGGCACAAAGTGTCGTGAACAGATAAGGAGATAATTGCAAAAAGTATAACGCTGAAAATAATGAGTTAGCTTCAATCACAAATTTAAATGAAACTAATTCTACATTAATGATAATATAAAAACAGACATTGATAAAGAGCAAAATGTAAACATACATTAATTCATAAATGAATAAACATTTACATTAATAAATCATTAAAAAGATAAAGGAAAAGAAGTATTTTATGTATAATTATGAAGACTCCTAGATCCATTCTGGTGAGCGAAGAGGGCGTTAGCTGCTAGGATGTAGAAGAGCACATAAGTATGGTGGGATTAAACTGACTAATCAATGACTCCCTGAAAAAGAAAAATGAAGTTAAAAAAATTACGCGGGTAAAATAAAAATGGGAATTAAGGATGAAAAGGTAAATATAAATTTTTTGAATAAAATAATAAATTAAATTAAATGCAACATCAAATATAGGTAAACATATAAATTTTAGTAAACTTAATAAAGATAAATAATAAGTATCTTCAATATTACACTTAATCCTAGTTGAGATTATTTAAAAAAGGAAAATACACTATATAATAAGATAAATAAACTTAGCAAAAGAAATATAGTAGTCAGACTATTACTCTTAGAATAAATTAATAATAATATTAAAATAAAAGATATCAAGATTCATATCATAAGCAGTGAAAATTTAATGACAACAAATCAAATAACCATAATATAGTAATAATAATAATAGTTAAACATTTAATAAAAGTGAAAAACTAATAGGATATAATCGGGTAAAGAAAATATTCATACCATGTACCTTAAAAAAAGATATAATCAATTTGTAAAGATTGTTAATGGTTTTAAAATAGTAACACATAGGATGTTGTACATCAGTTTTATCACGTAGATTTATGTAGTATGCTTATCTTTTTATAATTAATCAAATTATTATTAAGTGGTATTAGTAGTTGGGAAACAAGTGCGAATAGTATTATGAGTACAAGATAATTGAGTTAATCTGCTAAAAACACCAGATTTTTCAGAGTGACGTCAGGAGGAATTAAATAGTAAAAAAAGATATTAGAAAAAATAACAAGATAAGTAAGTAAACAAGTCCATACTAATAATATAAAACTAAATGTATGAGACCGTGAAAGTATAAAATACATAAATAATAAATCTAAATTAAATGAATATGGAATCTGGCTGGTGAATATCGAATAAAATGAATAATGTATTAGAACTACATGATCTACAACAAATAATTAACAGGTAAACATTAGTAAAACCAAAACTAGTTATAAGCAATAACACCACCAATTCACAATGCTTTATTCGGCAAACAGTAGCAATTATCCAAATAATATCACCGCCAAAATATAGTAAAGACTGATTAAATTCAACCCATCACAATATATATAAAAGATATAACACACGTATAATAAATTACAGAAAAACAAATTCGATGCTACCGTGTCCAGTTTTATTAAAAAAAAATAAACAAAAACACAATAATAAAATAAATATAAAAAAAATAATATAAAATAACAAAAAAAAAAATTTGTCACCGCATTAAATTTATTAGCCTTAAATATTAATTATTATTATCATCATAATCAAGTTGAGAATAGAAAATTATTTAAGTTCATAAAATTTATAACATACTAAAAACGCTATTACATGGTTAATCTAGATATATAGATATGATATGCATATATAGTTAATATATGATTTATTTCCAAATTTTTAAATATAATAAAAATATTAATATTAATTTATTGTATATATTAATATATATATATATAATATAAAAAAAAAAAAAATAATACAATATATAATCATATGTAATTTTAAATATAAAAACTATAAATTTTATAGCATTATTGATTT
>SEYY01000166.1:20000-22500 GCA_009176605.1 Armadillidium nasatum
AAAATATTTTTTTAGTGGTCAAAGCTCAAGGCATGAATGAGTCTTTTTTAGAAATAACTTTTAGCAATCATAATTGATCCAAGGCAAGAAAGGGGATAATGTTTATAGGGATATAAAGCTTCTATATTTTAAGAATTACGAGGATTAAAAAAAAATATCAGATATGGAAATAAATGAAAACTTTCTTATATTTCTAATTAGTAATGTAGTTTAATAATAATAATAATAATAATAATAATAATAATAATAATAATAATAATAATAATAATAATAGTACAACTGCTACCATAATAATAATAATAATAATAATAATAATAATAATAATAATAATAATAATAATAATAATAATAATAATAATAATAATAATAATAATAATAATAATAATAATAAAAATAATAATAATAATAATAATAATAATAATAATAATAATATAATACCAGTACCATTACTACTAATAATAAAAATATATAATAATAATAATAATAATAATAATAATAATAATAATAATAATAATAACCTGAGAACAATAAAGATGTAGTATATAAAATTGACTAATAATAATTGATAAATTACTCGTAATAATTAAATTAATAACTTAAATGATAGTAATAATAATAATAATGATAATTATAGTAATAACAATAATAATAATAATAATAATAATAAACAATAATAATAATAAAAATAAAAATAATAATATAATAATATAATAATATAATAATAATAATAATAATAATAATAATAATAATAATAATAATAATAATAATAATAATAATAATAATAATAATAATAATAATAATAATAATAATAATAATAATAATAATAATAATAATAATAATATTAATGATAATGATAATGATAATAATAATAAGCTTTTAATAAATACGAGTATTTTAACTAATAGTTTCTAATGATTTTGATTTCCATTACATTATTGGTTATTACGTAATTTTTTTTGTACATTGTGTACGCAATATAATGTATAAATGATTCCATATACGCTTTTTGTGATTTATTGTTATGGAAATTAATTTCCATTCATTTGTTCAAAACAATTATTTAATTAAAATTAATTATTTAATTATTTATTTATATGAAAATAATTGTAGAACAATGTAACATAATATATATATAAATATATATATTATATTATATATATATATATATATATATATATATATATATATATATATATATATATATATATATATATATATATATATATATATATATATATATATACATATATATATATATATATATATATATATATATATATATATATATATATATATATATACATATATATATATATATATATATATATATATATATATATATATATATATATATATATATATATATATATATATATATATATATATATATATATATATATATAATATATATATATATATATATATATATATATATAATATATATATATATATATATATATATATATATATATATATATATATATATATATATATATATATATATATATATATATATATATATATATAATATATATATATATATATATATATATATATATATATATATAAATATATATAATATAATATATATATATATATATATATATATATATATATATATATATATATATATATATATATATATATATATATATATATAATATTATATATATATATTATATATATATATATATATATATATATATAATATATATATATATATATATATATATATATATATAATATATATATATATATATATATATATATATATATATATATATATATATATATATATATATATATATATATATATATATATATATATATATATATATATATATATATATATATATATATATATATATATATATATATATATATATATATATATATATATATATATATATATATATATATATATATATATATATATATATATATATAATATATATATATATATATATATATATATATATATAATATATATATATAATAACTATAACTTTTTTATTAACAACCTCGGATTCCTGTGGCATAAATCTGTGGTTTTTGGTTAAAAAGAAGTGAAAAATATATTAATTTGATTTAGTGTTTGAAAAAGGTCACCCTCTTAAACCGAAATATCGATATTACTAAATAATCGATTTCATTAAATATCGATTTCCCTAAATATCGAATTCACTATATACGTGTACAGATCAAAATATTTCAGAAGCGTTGTTCTCAAATTTCAATGATGCAATTATATAGTACTCGTACATTTAACAGTTTATTTCTAAAGTACAACAAACATCATTAACAATAAATACACATGTACCATCGTTAATAATAATAATAAAAATTGATTGTCCATTCAACAAGTACGAATATCTATTTAACGAAAAATAATGTCATAACGTAGAACTATTAAGTTTTGTTAAGCAAAATAAATCAATCTGAAGATTCTCCTTCTTTATATAAATGTCAGTAAGTTCATAAAGGCTTTTGACTTCCCGTTC
>SEYY01000166.1:30000-32500 GCA_009176605.1 Armadillidium nasatum
AATTTTCTTCATATATTTTTCCTATTTCTTCATAATACTACAATAATAATAATAATAATCATAATAATAATAATAATAATAATAATAATAATAATAATAATAATAATAATAATAATAATAATAATAATAATAATAAATAATAATAATAATAATAATAATAATAATAATATATAATATAATAATAATAATAGTAATAATAATAATAAAAATAATATTTCCTTAAGGATTGCACCATAATGATAATAATACTAATATTCCACCCTAAAAACATACACCATAATAATAATAATAATAATAATAATAATAATAATAATAATAATAATAATTTTTTAATATTATTAATAATAATAATAATAATAATTTCCACCCTAAAATAAAATTATTAATAATAATAATAATAATAATAATAATAATAATAATAATAATAATAACGATAATAATAACAATAATAATAATACTCCACCCTAAGAACTACACTATAATTATAATTCTGAATCTAATAAAAATAATAATAATAATAATTATAATAAAAAATATATATATATATAAATAGAAAGATAAGGAAACCGGTTTATTTTAGAAAATACTTAATGATTAAATACCCAGAAATTGCTTATCATGCAATATTAAAATTATATGTTTTAAAACTATTAAACAATGTTTAGGGAATTTCTTTTATTTAAGATAATTTTACCCTAATATTAAAAGGAATTTAAAATGAATAAAACATAAATTCCAGTAAAACAATAAGAAATAATAAGAAATAATAAGAAATAATAGGGAAAGTCATTTTTGTACCTGCTTGAAGCTAAAATAATCTTTAAAAATAACTTCCTTTAATGGCTATATTAAGTTTTTTTTTTATTCTATATACAATTTTAAGAGGATATTATTATTTAGTTTTTTTTTTGTTTTGTTTTTTTGTTTTTTTTAAATAATAAATAGATTGCATATACTTTCATTTCCTTGTCCATCATATTTTACCTTTGAGGCTAATTGCTTAATTTACAGATACCATCAAGAGGTTATATATATATATATATATATATATATATATATATATATATATATATAATATATATATATATATATATATATATATATATATATATATATATATATATATATATATATATATTATATATATATATATATATATATATATTCTTTATATTATATCCTCTCCCAGGAACGGTTTTCACCCTGTCAGAGTGACCAGCATCTTTCCTCCATCTGTTCCCAAAAGTCTCTCTTCTGGAACGCTCTAAAAGTTCTTATTTTTTTTTTGGTTCAGTGGTTTCAATACCTTTCCTTTAGTTTTATTTGAACTCTCAGAAGAGTTTTAACCCTTTCAGTTGGACTAGCAACGTCTTCCATTTTACCTCTAAATACTTTCTCCAGAGCTCTTCAGAAGATCTTTATTCTCCAAGTCATGGTTATGTTAATTCTGGAGTTGTTGCAAGCAGTAAGCAATTATAATTATTGAGCCGAGTTGCTTGGCTTGTCATACTTGCTCTTGGCTCTCCTTGCATTATCTGTTGTTGCGCATATCCACTCATTTAATAAAAAAAATAGTAATTAAAATTATTTTTTAATTAATTTTTTTTTTATATATATTAATATATTATATATATATATATATATATATATATATATATATATATATATATATATATATATATATATATATATATATATATATATATATATATATATATATTATACAAAACTTGAATTGTACAGTTTCCCGTCATTTGCTGTTAAATTCATAGCCGCTGATATTTGTTTTGATAAATTATAATTAAGAAATATATGCTTCACGGTTCAACTGTTTCATAAAATTACAATGCAGAGAATACAAACGTATTAAAATCCTAATCCTTTGCATAAGTGTTTGCATAAGTATCAGAGTTGATTCAGAGTATCATATATATGTATAATTTAAGACACGCTTAAAATAGAACTATTTTCACGAAGAGATCTTCTATCTGCTTTCGAGGAATTTTAAAGCGGATATATTTTGTAGTATGTGTTTTTATTATAGCTCACAAGCACTAAAACATAAAGTTACCGAGTAGCAACAGATTGAAAATTTAACTACAATTCCTGCTGTTACTAATATATATATATACATATATATATATATATATATATATATATATATATATATATATATATATATATATAATATATATATATATATATATATATATAATATATATATATATATATATATATATTCTTTGTTCTTTCTTAAGATTTTGAACTATCTTAATGGGAAAATTTGGAAACATTTAAATCTTGCTTATCTTATCTCAGATCACCACCAGTATGGCTTCCGTATAAGGAAAAATCAACAATTGATCTTCGCTCCCTTCTCTCCGACTCTTGGTTCACTGCTCTTCGGCGTTTCGATGAATCTTTTAGAGTTTGACTCAATGCTTTGATTTCTAAAATTTCCTATTTTGGCATCTTTCCTTCTCTCTGTTGCCTTTTCTCT
>SEYY01000166.1:50000-52500 GCA_009176605.1 Armadillidium nasatum
CTATTTAAATTTGATTTTCATTTAAACAAAGATTTTCAAATACAGTTTTAAACTAAAGATGAAAAGAAATAAAAATTCATAAACAAAAAAAAAATAATAAAAAAATAAAAAAATAAAAAAATAAATAAAAAAATAAATAAATAAAAAAATATTTATAATTATTAGTTTTTATTGTGTTATGCAAAACAATTAATTTTTACGTAGACGTTAAATTTCAATCATTAAGAGACTCTTGAATGTGCTTCATTAAACATTTTGTTTCTATATAAAAACATTTTATTTGTAAACAAACAAACAATTCCCTAGGGGGGGAAGGGGGGAGGGGTTTGTTTTTAAGACAGTCATTAACACTACTCCGTGGGTCTTTGTCTTTTGATTTTTATAGCCATTTCACTTAATTAGTAAACAATAAAAGGTTAGAGTTAACTGTTTAAGAGCATGAAAAATGCTCTTAATGACTGGTATTCATGATTAAAAAGTATTCCTTTTGAGTGAAGGAGACCTACATCGTTGTTGGAGAGGAACAGGAATCCATCACGGAGGTCTTTTTTTTTTAATTTAAAATATTTTTCTCAAATTATTGATTTATATTTATATTAACTTGAAATAGGTTAATTATTTTTTTTTTTTAATTTTTTTCAGTTGACCTGAGAATAAGGGTTAAGGGAGGGGGAGAAGGGTGAGGGGAGAAAGTGAGGGGGAGAGAGAAATACTTGCACATAGAAATGTGTTTGAATTGTTCCTAATTATATGAAAAATTATTGTGGTTAATGTAATGTATTAAGAGAGTAATTCCAACCATTTGTGGTTAGCTTTTTGAACATAGTCAGTGAGAGTGGAAGAAATTGAAATGAAAAGCCCTCCATACTCTTCACTTCAAGACGAGGCTGAAAATATAAAACTTTGAAACAGCTAAAAACTTACGACGCTTACTTAAAGAAAGAAAATCCTGGATTTATTCATTCATTCATTCATTTATTCATTCACATTCATGCTCTTAGATTACCTTGAATAGGTTCTGAATTTTCTGCAGAATAAGTAATCTCTTTGATCTTAGATTCCTATTCGTTGAGGCAATATTGATTTTTTCAAGAATGGCCAAAATGACAAAAAAAATCCTGGGGTATTAAGGACATCGTCTGCATTAAAGAAGGCAGTATCACAACACAAAAATTATGAATTTTCAAAAGAGTTCTGATAAACGAGTCGTTCATGGAAGTGTGTTTTTAATTTCAATTCAAGGAAAGTCCTACAATAAATTCTATATGATCTGCAATTTAAATCCTTCTCCACAGAAACTTTGATTTAAATACAGATAAAAAAAAATTTTTTAAATTTTTTAGAAAATTAAAAAATCTAAAACACTGTAAATTATGTCTGCAATTTAAATCCTTCTCCACATAAACTTTGATTTAAATACAGATAAAAAAATTTTTTTTTAAAAATTTAAAAAAATTAAAAAATCTAAAACACTGTAAATTATGTGTCGCCACTCTTCAGCTATCGATATACGAGTTTGGTTTGAATTATAGGAATTCGAAATGGAATATTAGTGTACTAGTTAGAAAAAGAAATGGACCTTTCTAAGAATTGCAATAAAACATTTTTTATCCCAACTATTTTTAACGACCATGAAGCATCTACTGTAGTACCTTATAGACTTTTTAAATTAAAAATTATTGTAATGGTTCTTTATTTGTATAAGAGTGAGTAGATGATTAAATGATAGTGGACAAGTATTGAATTGTTGAAAGCAGGATAGACATATAGCAAAACACTGAGAAACATCACTATTAAAAGATTTAAAAGATAAACGATATATATATATATATATATATATATATATATATATATATATATATATATATATATATATATATATATATATATATATATATATATATATATATATATATAATATATATATATATATATATATATATATATATATATATATATATATATATATATATATATATATATATATATATATATATATATATATATATATATATATATATATATATATATATATATATATATATATATATATATATATATATATATATATATATATATATATATATATATATATATATATATATATATATATTAAAGCTCTTCTTCTCAATTAGCGACTGACATGTCCCGATACTCGGCGCTTGAATGTGTGCAAGTCAAAGGAAGTTGACAAAAATTAATAAAGAAGGTCATAGAGAGAAGGGTAGATTCCGAAAGAGTGAATATAAAATCAAAGTTTTGTTCCAGACTCTATTGAAGGCTTTCGAAATGTGCTACAGCAAAAGATTCCCCGAAATGCCAAAGAGTATAGAGGACAAAGTGTCAGAAAGATGGTAAAAAAGATCACCATCTTAGTGTTTTTTATAAAAACCGTACTGGCGATCGGATATAAGATTAGAAGAATTGAGATATTTTCCAAATCTTCCTGTTAAGGATAGATTCGAAAACTTAAATATATATATATATATATATATATATA
>SEYY01000166.1:60000-62500 GCA_009176605.1 Armadillidium nasatum
ATAAAAAAATAAACAAATCTATTGATTTAAAAACCTTTATATAAGTTAGAGGAAGAAATAAAAATGGGGAGTCAAGATGTATAAGAAGATAAAAGGTTCTTACGTTTATTTTCTCAATCATTGCGAATGTGTTATTTAACGCATAGAATAATTATTTAAGCTCTACTTCCATTTTAATTGCATGTCATACTCACATTTTTTCCATTTTACCTTGTAATGTGATCTTCGTGTATGGCATGCATTTAAAACGGATGTAATACTTAAATATCTTGCGTTATCTTAAGCGTTAACAACACATCGAAGATGAACGTCAAAATAAAAGAACTAAAATGCATAAAACCTTTTATGGTAAACAAAGTGGTTTATCTAATTAAATCAAATGAGTGTGTGCCAAAATAATGTATGAAATGCCGTATTTCAAAGATAGCTTTGAATTATTTTAGTAGTTTGAAATTGAATATGGGTGTGAGAAAGAAAGATAAAGAGAGAGAGAGAGAGAGAGAGAGAGAGAGAGAGAGAGAGAGAGAGAGAGAGAGAGAGATAGATAGATAGATAGATAGATAGATAGATAGATAGATAGATAGAGAGAGAGAGAGAGAGAGAGAGAGAGAGAGAGAGAGAGAGAGAGAGAGAGCATTCTCCGAAGCAAATTTTAAAGAAGTTTCAAACAGAAGTTGTTAGTAGGAAAAGAAAAAAAATGTGAAAGTCACAGAAAAACAACTAAGAATATATAAAAAAAGAAATAAAATACTACCAAAATGAAAAATTAAAAAAAAAAAAAGAAAAAAAAAGAAAGCTGAAAAAAGACTCAAGATTAAAAATAGTAATGACATGTGACAGGAAGATGACTAACTGATACCACGAAATAAATACAATAAACTTTTACCCTCTGTTAAAGTTCAAATCTATTAAAGCTTTGAGAAAGGAAATATGTTGAAACACTTTCAGTAATACAAAGTACAATTTATTTCTATTTATGAGTTTGTATTTATTGACTATCCGGGTCCAAAGGAAGAATGATGATATATAAACCTCTGTTAAAATGAGACAAATTTTTCTCAATATTCTAATTCTTTTCCAATTCATATTGTTCAAGAATTTATATGAAGAGATAAGAACTAATAATAATAATAATAATAATAATAATAATAATAATAATAATAATAATAATAATAATTAATAATAATAATAATAATAAATAATAATAATATATAATATCATTATTATTAATATTATTATTATTATTATGATTATTAATATTATTATTATTATCATAATTATTATTATTATTCTTTTTATTATTTTTTTTTTTTTTTTAATATTGTTACTCTTCTTCTTCTTCTTCTTCTTATTATTATTATTATTATTATTATTATTATTATTATTATTATTATTATTATTATTATTATTATTATTATTATTATTATTATTATTATTATTATTATTATTATTATCATATTATTATTACTATTTTTATAATTGTTATTATTATTATTATTATTATTATTATTATTATTATTATTATTATTATTATTATTATTATTATTACAATTATTATTATAATTATTATTTCTTTTATTATAATTATTATTATACTTTATTATTATTATTATTATTATTATTATTATTATTATATATTATTATATTATTATTATTATAATTATTTTTTCTTTTATTATAATATCATTATTATTATTATTATTATTATTATTATTATTATTATTATTATTATTATTATTATTATTATCATTAAAGGTAATACTATTATCATTATTATTTTCATGAACTCTGTTGTGATATAGCCATCCCAATTATAATTAAACCCACAGACAACAATTTCTAAATATATATTTTAAAATATTAACACAAATGTAACATAAATACTTACTCCAAAAAAAAAAAAAAAAAAAAAAAAAAAAATTCTAAGCCGCCATTTTTTCTTTATCTTAAGTTTCAAGGAAGATATTTTTGCTATCAAAACAATGGCAACCTTTGTTCATTTATTTTTAGTCAATGGTCTATATTTTATATTTATTTTTATTATTTTTATTATTATTTTTGAAATTAATTAAAAGAATTATTTTTAGATGTGATGGTCCACGTGTTCAGAAATACTGATACGTGTATATATATTATATATATATATATATATATATATATATATATATATATATATATATATATATATATATATATATATATATATATATATATATATCACCTCCTTATCTCTGTATCTTGTTTTATCTCTTTAAGTCTTCCGTAAGAACGGCACCCTCCTTTGGCGAGGAGAGGTTTCTGGCACTTTGGTGCCGCTAACTGGTCTGACTTGCTGTTGTACTTCACTGATTTCACATAGAATGATTACTGCTTTTGTAGGAGGAGTCCCTCCAAATGTGCAGAGTGCATAACCGAGGTGATTCTCTCTGGGATAGAGGCGTACATTCCATATTTTTTCCCTTCTACTAAACCTAACAAACCTTGGTTTAACTCTACTTGT
>SEYY01000166.1:70630-78130 GCA_009176605.1 Armadillidium nasatum
CTATAACAAGTTATTTTGAAAGTAGGTGAGACATTCCATTATTTTGATTAAATATACGACAATTTAAAAGTATTCAGTGGATGTGGTCTAAGAAATAGAAGGTTATCAGAACTTAATGGTAGAATGTTTATTAATGTAATGACTGTATTCTGCTCAGGGGTTAGAGAGTTGAACAAAGACGAAAAGGCATTGACAGGAGTAAAGAGTACAGAAGGAGAGTGCTAATTTTAATATTAATATAAAAGTGAGGATGATGCATCAAGTCAATGAACAGAAAGAAATTGTAGATAGTCGGAAAGAAAAATAGATAATGACCAGATAAATCTAATACTTCATCATTTTGAGAATAGTGTGAGTAGATTATTCAGATATACGTACATATAAACAATACTTCATTTGAGTATGAAGAATGAACACTACACAGACCTAAAACCAAAACGAATGCAAAGAATTTCCATAACGAGGGGTGATTGTAATCTTTTCAAAGAAGATAACATAAAACTATATTTAGAGATAATATTTACAGGAAAGGAGAGCTTGAACTGCGTATACACGAACATACTTTAGAATATTGCGTCCAATTGATGGGTATATAAACTGAAGTTGAAATCACGAGTTTATAAACATGAAGATTGGACAACAACCAGACATTATCAGAGGGCTAATTAAGATCTAACAATTTACGGAGGTGCCACAGCGATACTGGCAGTCAGTGACAAGCTTTAAGATCCTTTCAATTTTTCTATTAAGGATAGACACAAAAATTTCAGAGAAAAAATAAGTTAGAACAATATGATTATATTCTGATAGTTTCACTGAGTCTCTAAATTATTAATATTATATATATATATTAATATACTTTATTATATAATATATATATATATTAATATATAATTATATATTAATATATTTTTATATATTATTATATTATATATATATTATTATATATAAAAATTATCAATATTATTAATTAATATTATCATATTATTATTAACATTATTAAAATTATTATTATTTCTTTTTAATATTATTATTATTATTACTGTTTGTGTTTCTTTGATATTTTTATATATAGCGAAGAGATTTGACACTCATTCATGTTTGAAAAGTGTTTTTTTCAGCCATTATTCTTCAAAGTTGTTTATAAATTTGTTCTTAGTCTTTCCTCCCTCCTCACCGCCTCCCCGAAAAAAAGAGAGAGAAAAATAATACTTTTTTAAAATATAATTACAGGTAACAAAATCCTTCTTTTAGGAAAAGGATCTCTGATGAAGGATTAAGATTTTCTCCTTTTTAGTGGTTATTGGGTAATTTATTTCACTTTTTACTTAAAGTTGATCTCAGGAATTCCTAATAAAGTAAAACAAATTATTATGAAGAAGTAATAAATGATTATATTACAGAATTATATAGTAATAACTCTTCTTATTATTTATACTTATTGTTTTATGTAATTATTACTATCCATCCAGCACACACACACAAAAAAAAAAAAAAAAAAAAAAATCTCACTTGATTTATATTTGAATTAAAATGTAATGTCTTTTTTTTTTTTTTTTTTTTTTTTTTTTTTTTTTTCCTTCTGATGAAGAATCCTTCTATTTTGGTTGCGATCAGAGCTATTATTTTTGATTGATAACCTGACTTAAGACCATAATTTTGTATTCAAATAAAAATCATGCGGACTGGTTTGGTGATTAAAAAATATAAACAAATAAATAAATAATAAA
The DNA here is from genome assembly GCA_009176605.1 of Armadillidium nasatum. NCBI lineage: Eukaryota > Metazoa > Arthropoda > Malacostraca > Isopoda > Armadillidiidae > Armadillidium > Armadillidium nasatum. Next base: position 72,361 of record SEYY01000166.1, read on the forward strand.
AAAATTAATATCACAACACAATAAATGCTCGCTATGCAGATGGAGTAATTAATATTAAAATAAATCAATCAATGTAATAAAAGTATATATATATATTTATATAGTAAAACTGTCCATTAGAGGACAAATAAAATTATAAATAGGGATAAATGAATGAGAATTGAAGAAGTTAAAAAATAAATAAATAAATAAAAAGAAGCAAAAACATGCTATAAAACCACATGGTTCCTTTAAAACGACAATAGAAAAAATCCTCAGTAGTAATATTATATTAGTGATATTATATATATTATAAAAATATTTATAATTATTATATTACTATATATTATATATATATTATATATAAATTATATATGATTTACATATAATATATAAATTAAAATAAATTATATATATAATATATATTATATATATATATATATATATATATATATATTTTTATATTATATAATTTATATATATATATACTATATATAGATATATATATTATATATTATATATATATATATTATATGATATATATATATAATATATATATTATTATATTTATAAATATATAATATTATATGTATATTTATATATATATACTATATATATAAGTAAACGTCCATCAATTTAATTCATTTTTCAACAACTGTCAATTGTGGGTATTACTTAAGTTATTTTACCACGTATACAATCTTCTCCTTCTCATTAACTTCCTTTTATCTTTTTTACTTCTTAATTTAATGTGAAACTATTCATATGCCTGGGAATAAAATCTTCAATTTTTATTTCAATTTACAAAACAACTTAATATCACACCGTTGAAATGAGAAGAAAGGACCATGAAGTATTGACCTCTGATCTTTCCTGTATTTCTAACTGGGAAGGAGAACACATGGTTATTTAAATGCTTTACAAGGTCAGTTCATTTACCTTCCACTCATTCTTCAGAAACCTTTTTTAGAAGGACTTTATAGTTTCTCTCACTGGAAACACATTCTAAGACGTAGGGTGTAAGTTTTTCCAGGAGGTCCTAGATGCTCCTTGTCAGTCCTCGTACCTCGGGGTGAACTAATTCATAAGGCCGTTCTTGAAAGGGTGACTTATTATAAATTTCGTCTTATCAACTATGCCAATCTTAATGATTCTCTTCATCTTTTTTTTTACTGCTTATCCATTATCTTATAATCATTAAATAACTATTACAGTAGGCACTTATTATTAAGCTTTCTATAAATTATATACTATATATATATATATTATTATATATATATATTAATTAATTTATATATAATATATATATATATATATATATATATATATATATATATTTATAATTTATATATCCCAATATATTATATATTTATAATATATATATATATATTATATATTATATATATATATATTTATATATATATAAAATATATATAATATATTATATATATATATATTGATAAATAGGTTAATATTATTAGCTATACTTCGAATCTTCTTAAAATAAATAACTAATTATTGACTGAAGGGTAATTTCGTGTTTTACGAGTTCACTTCATTTATCAGCATAATCGGATTCTGATGAGTTTCAATGTCACGATAATGTATTTAGATTAATTTATACTGTTTCAGATTTTTAGGCTTATATTAATATTATATAATATATATATATATATTTATTATTATTATTATATTATTATATATATTTATACATATAATCCTTATATTATATACTATATTATATGTATATATACTTATATATATTATATATATATATATATATATATAATATATATATATTATATTATATTATATATATATTATTATACTATATATTATATTATATTTATGCTATATTATTATATTAAATATATATTATTATTTATTATATATATATATTCTATATATATATTCAATATATATATATTTACTTAAGATGAATGACCGTTAATAAAAGTTAGTATAAAGAGAGATCATTTTAAGGGGAAGTAAAAGACAGATCAACGGGGTCGAACCACTGCATGATACAACTGATAATAAACCTACTTTGCATTTTACCGCTGAGCTATCTTCAAAGCCAAAATACTTTGACAAGAATTAGCATCTTCAGGACAGAATCTAAGCTTTCTCATGGATATTTTTCAAATCTTCACCGCGTAGTCCTTCCTTCATTTCTTCAGATTTTAAATTATTTAAATTTTTAAATTACATTTTTGGATGCGTGATTATATATATATATATATATATATATAATATATTACAAATCAGAACCACTCACGGGCAGAGCCCATTATCTATCTATATATCTTACTATCTATCTATATATATATATATTATTATATATATATTAATATATAATAATAAAAAACTACTTTAAAAACAAAATATATAATAAAATTATATATAAATATATAAAAAAAAAATTAAATAAAATTCAAAGGTAGAAAGAGATGGTTTTACTCCACCTTGAAAACACTCTAACGCTACTCTTCTCATGACACCATAGAAGATTGCAAGGAAGCTGAAACTCCTCACAATACCGTATCCCCCCCACAGTCCGGAATTGGTGACGTATGATATTCATATATTCCTTAAAATGAAGGAAGACATTTATGAAAATCACTAAGACTCCGAAAATGAAATTAAGGAATCGATCAGGGGTTACTTGCGAAAGCAAAAGATGGAATTCTTCTGCAACGGCTTCACCGCATATGTTAATCGTTGGCAAAAGTATATTGCGTTAGTTATTTGACGACTATGTTGATAAATGAAGGTATGAAAATAACTCAAATGGAAAGGAAACATTCTGTGTTTAATTTAATAAAATATTTCTAAACAATCACGAGTTATGCACATGGAGGCATTTCTTTTCATTGCAAACTGGTATTATTATATAATATATATAATTATAGGGATATATATATAGGATATATATATAATATATATGATGTATAATAATATATTGGGATATATATAGTGTATGGTAATATATTATTATATGCGATTGGGGCATATGTAATATCGAGGTGATAAGAGACTGCGATAGTTGCTGACGTTGGAAGAAAGAGAGTGCTAGAGAGTTATGGAAAGCAGATAGAGTTGAAAGACGTAGAGAACCTAAGGACTTCACCATTTCAAGGAGGTGTTTTGTGAAGAGCACCCAGACGTATGAGGGTACTCCATAAGGTTGAGGATAACACCCCTTATACAGAGCAAGTAACTGGTGTAGTGTGTTAAGAAATTTGAAGTCGTCTCAGAGTGACGTGTCCGCAACCTTTTAGGAGCCTGTTCAGAAAGAGAAATAATGATTGATCGAGAAAAATAACAACAAATAGATAAGGTTGGTGTGTTTTCGAGACTGTCATAATATTTGTGTGGAAGGTTGCGTCTAGTATTAAAATGGAGGAACTGATTTTTGAAGCATTGAAAAAGACCAATGTTTTCTCTGCCCAAATTTGAAACACGAGAAAGTACGAGATTAATTGTTCCAAGGCTACCCTCCTTACATCTATTAACTGTTGTGGGAGGGTTGTTTTTGAAATTGAAAGGAGTAAAGAATTATTGAATCATTGGCATAAGAGTGGGTAGGAGATGAAGTAACAGAAAGAAGGTCATTTAATGAAATTGTAGAAAAGTGCGGGGATAGGACGATCTTGGACACCACTATTAATACATTCAAGGTAACAGTCCGTTACAGCAAATAGCTTATAGACGACCCGGTAAGGAAATTAGAAGAGAGAGAATAGGATTCCTAGACTCGAAAAAGGGAAAGTTTGAAATCTTGTGCCCGACTTCTATTTCGGGAAGGGGGGGGGCTTCTCTATATTTGTGAAGGCGCAACAGGGCAAAAGATTTCCACCGGAAAGGGCGAATATGATATATATATCTTATATATATATACACTATATATATATATATATATTTTTAATTTATATTATTAATATATATAGATATTTATATAATATTATTATATAAATATTATATATATAATTATATATATATATAATTATATATATTATATATATATATATATATATTATATATATATAAAACACGTTTCATATTATATCGGATATCTCGGCTAAGTAATTTTTAACACGATGGAAATTTTTGCTCCTCTGGCTCTTTTTACCACTGAATTTGTATATAATATATAATATATATATAATTATTAATATATATATTATTATATATATATATATATATATATTAATGCATTCATTCAACACTCGATTAATGAACAATACCAGTCTGAATCAAAAATAAAATAAAATATGAAAAAAAAAATTAATGATTATGATTTAAAACTTTAGTATTGAAGAGGCAATTTGCAAGTTAATAAATAAGTCATAGAAGTTACTTATTACCAACGATATTGCACCTTAGTTGCTTTTCATGTATTAATTATAGCAAAAAAGCGGATGAGTTGCGATAAATTTTTGGGCGATTTAAAATTTTTTTGCGATTTTTTCCCTTTTTTCATCACCTGAATTTTTTTTGATGTCTGCTTTGTAATTAGGATTTTAGAATAGAGAGTTAGGTTAAAATTAGTGTTATTAGGAAAATAAATTTAAAATATGTATTAATATATCATTAATATATATAATATAATAATATATATATTATATATATATAATATTTATATAATTATTGTCTAATAATATAATGTAAGAAATAATTTAATTAACAACAAAATAACGGGTGTCAGAGAAAATCACCAGAGTGTAAAATAATTGAAAACAAGATAATAACATTTCACCTCATTATATTAAATTCTATAAAACATAGTAAATTGTAAAAGGAATAAATAATCAACTGAATGGATAAAGATTAGAAAGAATGTATTATGGAAAACCAATAGAGCTAGAATGAAGGATAAGCATAGATAACCAAGAAAAATAATGTAAGACTTCATTTTGTTCTTGTCCATTTTTTGAATGTTGACCCATTCTTATAATTCATATTACACATTCTCTCCTTTCCTCCTTTCCTCCCTTGCACACTGTCAACTTTTCCACTCTTCGTTTTATTCTCTGAAACTGCTGAGAATTTTAATCCCTATAATAAACAGTAGATCATAAAGAAGTATACAAAGGAATAATCTTCATAGAAATAATAAGAAATCAAGGGAAGATGCTGAAGAAAACATCGAGTTTACCATGCTTTCAAAACTTATCAGTCCCAACGTTCCCCCAAGGAGAAGTGTAAGAACATGAAATAATCTATGAGGTGCTGTGAAGATAAGGGATCCTAAGTATAATACATCAAAGCTCTTATTGTTCATCCGAAAACAAGTTTCTGACATCTAGAATGATAAGTGAATTTTTGATATGAAAAAAAAAACTGATAATTTCATTATTCAAAAATTATTGTCGTAATTGAAAATATAACTTTTTATTTCATTACACAAGTTTTGTGCATTTTCTATTTCTAAACTCAATTATAGTTAAGTTGTTGTTCTACTTCTAAAATGCTGATAATTTTTCCAGAATTGTTTCAGGAGAAATCATGAAATATCGTTTTGAAAACTAGTTCCAAACTTTTGTTTAACTTGTTATTAGCGCCAAAATAAAAATTGAAAACAGGTCAGTGCTTATTTAAGTACATAATTAATTGTGAAAGTAAATTAAAACCTTACACTATTATCATGTTTGAGGAAACACTGTAACTTATTTAATTAACCAAACTTTTATAAAAAATATTTTAATAGAAAAGGTACAAAGTAATTCAAAGTTACCTGCTTACAGTGTTTCAAAATTCTTTTCTCTTTCTCGTGAATATATAAAGTTTT
>SEYY01000166.1:83130-88130 GCA_009176605.1 Armadillidium nasatum
TGCCGAATAGCGGAGGACCAAGATTCAGAGAGAAGGGAAAGAAGATCACCAGTAGAGCGTTTCTTACGAAAGCATACTGGCGATCAGAGATAAGATTAGAAGAATTGAGATGTTTCCAAATCTTCCTGTTAAGGATAGATTCGAAAACTTTAGAGAGAACGGAGGTCAAAGAAATAGGACGGTAGTTAGAGGGTTGAGAGGGGTCCCCCTTCTTCGGCACAGGTTGAATGAGCGCACGTTTCCAGCAAGAAGGGAAGGTTGAAGTAGAAGACAAAGACGAAATTTTTACCAGGCAGGGTGCAAGCTCGGAAGCACAAGTTTTGAGAACCACAGGAGGAATACCATCAGGACCGTACGCCTTCTTAGTATTAAGCTCAGAGAGAGCAGAAATGACATCTTTAGAAGAAATTCTAATTTTAGGCATAAATGAGTTGGAGGGGGTTGAAGGAGAAGGAATAGCTCGGAATCGTCTAAGGTTGAATTAGAGGCAAAAGTTTGAGCAAAGAGTTCAGCTTTAGAAGAAGGTAAAACAGCAGTTGTGCCGTCGGAAGATATTAAAGGAGGGAAAGAGGAAGAAGCAAAGTTAGAGTTGACATTTTTTGCAAAATGCCAGAAAGAACGTGAAAAGAGGAACCAGAAAGATTATTGCATTTTACGGAGAAAGGAGTTTTTAGTGTTACGAAGGATAGATTTTGCACGATTCCGGGATGAAATATAAGTAGCGTGAGTTTCAGGAGTTTGAAGACGACGGTAATCCCTGAAGGCAGCATCCCTGCGGCGGATAGCACGAGAACAAGCAGAGTTAAACCAAGGTTTATTAGGTTTAGTAGAAGGAAAAGAATATGGAATGTATGCCTCCATGCCAGAGAGAATCACCTCGGTAATGCGTTCTGCACACCCCGAGGGATCCCTCCCACGGAAGCAATAATCATTCCATGGAAAATCAAAGAAGTACGACCGCAAGTCCGACCAGCTTGCGGCACCGAAGTGCCACAAGCGTTTCCTTTCCGTAGAAGGGGGTCTTTCCTGCGGAAGACTTGAAGAGATAGGAGAGGATACAGAGATAAGAAGATGATCGGAGGAACCCAGAGGAGGAAAGAGTTTAACAGTATAAGGAGAAGGATTAGAAGTTAGGAAAAGGTCTAGAACGTTGGGTTCATCTCCAAGACGATCAGGGATACGAGTAGGGAGCTGCACCAACTGCTCAAGGTCGTTTTGGATAGCGAAATTGAAGGCACGTTCACCAGCTGTATCATGAGAACTAGAAGAAAGCCATTGGCGGTGGTGAACATTGAAATTACTAATATGATGATTTCAGAGAAGGAGAAGAAGAGAGAATGTGCTCTGTTTTGGAGTTTAAATAGTCGAAGAATTTAGCATAGTCAGTAGAATTAGGAGATAAATAAACTGAACAAATGAATTTAGTCGTAGAGTGGCAAGAGAGGCTAAGCCATAAGGGGGAAAATTCGGAAGACTCCAAATTAGAGACACGAGAACAAACGACATCGTTGCGCACATATGCACAACAACCGCCTTTGGCTGAAAATTGAGGATAGAGACAGTAGGAGGAAACAGAATAGGGTTTGCTATCAGAACGCTCAAACATCTGAGTTTCGGTCAAGAATAAGAGGTGAGGTCTAGAAGAAGAGAGGTGATGTTCAACAAAGTGGAAATTAGAGTGCAGACCGCGAATGTTGCAGAAATTAATGAAAAAAATAGACCGTGCATCAGGACAAGCAGGCGGCCGAGTCCTGGTGGCACCAACCCCATCACCGGAGGCCACCAACTCCAAGTGGTGATGGGGGAAGGGGTGGATGAGGGGCTATTTTTTGGAAGCCGCCCCCGTGGCTTCTCCGAGGCTACCGAAGTTGACGCCATTATTGATTTTTTTTTTTTTAAGATGTGTTAGAAATGTTTTATGTATGTAAAGGAGAGCCACTCCGTGTAAATAGAAGGTGAGCGCGAAAGGGAGCGAACCATTGGGCACCGGGATGAGATAGGAGTACCTTTAACATCCCGTATACCCAACAGGGGGTAATCTCATCGCTTCGGGAGCGCTACTTCCCTCCCCCGATATATATATATATATATATATATATATATATATATATATATATATATATATATATATATATATATATATATATATATATATATATATATATATATATATATATATATATATATATATATATATATATATATATATATATATATATATATATATATATATATATATATATATATATATATATATATATATATATATATATATATATATATATATATAATCTATTCATTTAGGTATTATATATTTTTCATTCTTTCTTTTTAATTTTTTTCATTTATTTTAAATTTGATGTCTTTGTTTTTTCCCACAGAATATAATACTTAACTAAAGTATGTTTCAAAAGCGAGATGATGAAAATAACTATTTACTTTTCTATTGGCAACTGACGTTATGAGTTATCTGCACGAATTCTTATCGGGAAATAGATCACATGACTTGGTCAAAAATATATAATACCTTTAAAGTTCAATAGACTTCCTTTAAGAGGAGTTACTTCAAAGGAAAGGTAGATCATCCTAATTAACTAATCCTTATTGGATTATTATTATTATTATTATTATTATTATTATTATTATTATTATTATTATTATTATTATTATTGTTATTATTATTATCATTTTTATCATTATCATTCTTATTGTTATTATTATTATTATTATTTTTATTTTTATTATTATTATAATTATTATTATTATTATTGTTATTATTATTATTATTATTATTATTATTATTATTATTATTATTAAAATATTAAAAACGTTGGGAGTAACGCAACAGCTCACAGCGTCTGTTAAATGTTATACATCAAAGAAATGAGAAAATTTTATTAAAAAAGATGTTTGCAAAGTTGATAGACAACTTCATATTATGAAAAATATTTACAGATTAAAAACAGAGGTATATATATATAATATATATATATATATATATATATATATATATATATATATATATATATATATATATATATATATATATATATATATATATATATATATATATTATATAAGGTGGGTTATTAAGGAGTTAGTATCACGCTCTGACACTGTTTGCAAAATTTCAAAATTGTGCAACTCCATTTACCCCTCACACTCATTTCCCCATTTTTACATTATTCTCGGTTCTAATACTCTCAGAGTGTCTCATATGTAATTTACTCCTGATCTCCTGTTTAGTTATGTAAGGCATACAACATATTCACACACAGTGTCACCCACACACACACAAATACATACACAAATATGCACAAATGGGAATGCTGAAAGCAGTTTCTTTAATTATCATATTCAGTAATATTTTTATCCTGTCAGAAATCTCGTTTTTTTTTTCAAGTTTCTCAGTTTACATTTGATTCCATTTTGATAATGGTTGTACTACTTAGTGTTTAGTATTTATATTATATATATATATATATATATATATATATATATATATATATATTATATATATATATATATATATATATATATATATATATATATATATATATATATATATTATATATATATATATATATATATATATATATTATATATATATATATATATATATATATATATATATATATATATATATATATATATATATATATATATATATATATATATATATATATACTTTTTCAGATTTATGTAAACAGTAAATTTAAAATTTTTAATATTAATAATGTGAACTAGAAGTAAAACTTACAATTCAATATTTGAACTATAGAATTTCCGCCTTCGATGATTCTTTCAGAAGCAGATATTTTTATGCATTATCTATTTGCTATGAATAGAGAGCGAGTACCTACGAAAGGTTCGGTAACGGCTAAAGATGGTTATAGAATTGTTGAGAGGGACGTGGAATCGATCTGGAAAATGTTTACTTTTTCAATCATAATACTTATGAAATATATTTAAGAGTTCAATCAGCTTCAAAACTAAGTAAGATCCCACAAAACAGACGAAAGGATGAGTTTGAAAATGAAGTAAAATCATATGATGTGATGCTTGACATTTGCATATGCAACTGTTATGATAAGAAACTGGAAAGAAATCATTGTAGATGCAAAATTAGAATACCTATTATTGAATGGGAATTCTTTTAGATCAAAAACAAAGGAAAAAATCAACTTGAGACAATTGATAAAGCAGTAACAGGTGCGAGAAGAAAGACGTTAAATGTTGAATCGTTTGTAAGTCTCCGCAGGGGTGGGGGTTGCAGCAGCAGCAGTAGCTCTACCCGAGCTGTAGAAATTTGTTGCCCTTCAACCAACACAGTTTTAAACTTTAATGTTATGGAAAAAAGGACATTGGAAATAGAGGAAAGCGGAAATGATGAAGAATTTCTTCCAGAATTTGAACATAGGGAAAATTCTCAGAATAGATTTGTCAATAAACATTTAGTGATAAAAGCTGACAAGTTTCGTGTAAGCTATTGGGCCACTGCTGCTATTGTCAATGCAGCATTAAAGGATATGGGAATATTGAATGAAAGTAACATGTTGGATAAAAACAAAGTTGAAAGGATATGGGAATATTGAATGAAAGTAACATGTTGGATAAAAAAAAAGTTGAAAGTGAAGATAAATGTGTTGTAAAAAAGAATGCCATCAGAATGAAATTAGAAAACACACAAATTGAATGCAGAGAATTTGACGGCAGAATATTTCAAACTAAAAGAAAACATGGAACTGGATTGGAAGAGCATTATGTTATTATATATAAAGAACAAATCATATTCACATGACTCATGCTACACCAGATTGTGCCAAGGCCCGGTGATTACTGATAAGATAATACTTTCTTAATTGATTCTAATAACGAGATTTCCCTTAAAGCTATTCTTTGTAATGGGAGTCCAGATAGCACTGGAAGATTGGTTGAGTTTTGAGACTGATTGAAATATATTTGGAAAGACCGCTGCAGTGGTTAATTTGCCACTTACA
>SEYY01000166.1:98130-105630 GCA_009176605.1 Armadillidium nasatum
TATATATATATATATATATATATATATATATATATATATATATATATATATATATATATATATATATATATATATATATATATATATATATATATATATATATATATATTATATATATATATATATATATATATATATATATATATATATATATATATATATATATATATATATATATATATTATATATATATATATATATATATATATATATATATATATATATATATATATATATATATATATATATATATATAATATAGTATATATATATATATATATAATATATATATATATATATATAATATATATATATATATAATATATATATATATATATATATATATATATATATATATATATATATATATATATATATATTATATATATATATATATTACATATATATATATATATATATATATATATATAGATATATATATATATATATATATATATAATATATATATATATATATATATATATATATATATATATATATATATATATGCTTAATATTCTCGGTGTTTCTATTTCTTTCCAGTTTTCTTTCTGTTTTTAATACTGACACACTCCTCGTTCCGAGTGGACGTTGCCTTAGAAACGGTGGCACGTGCCGTTGCTTGAAAATGCTAGAAATAGCTCTTGAAAGAGCGTTGGAACCGGAAGTAAAAACCACAAGGACCACTAAAAAAAAAAACTATATATGATCTATCCCAATCATTTAAAATTCTTTCCTCTTCTTGTGAAGCGCAGAAATTAACACTACGTTTAATGTACTGTCACTCAAGCTTAATCATAATATGATATATTTCTTGATTTTATAATCTATAATCTTAATTTTTACTTTTAAAAAAAAAATCATTATTCTGTAAGAATCCAAACTCTGATGATGTCCGTCTAAGATTTAGGGACGAAACCGGTAAGAAAATAAACATAATTTTGCTTCTTACTTTCTCTGTAAGTTATTCCAAGGAATTATATTATGAAAATTTAAAAATTTTATATTAGAAGGAAATTTTTAGGGAATTGGAAGGTAAATGTAAAATATATTATTATTATTTTGATTATTATTATTATTATTATTATTATTATTATTATTATTATTATATTAAACCTTCTAAACGTTTTTCCTCTCTACTTCCATTATAAATATAGTTAAGAAAGAAGAAATGCGTTGTGACACTTCTGAAGTTAGCAGTAACGATAATACTACTACCACAACTACAGTTGTTACTACTACTACTACTACTACTACTACTAATAATAATAATAATAACAATAATGATAATAACTCATTTAAATAAACCTCGAATCGAGTTCTGTTCATTAGCATTTGTATATAAATTACTTGCACTCTAAGATAAGTATTTATTAATAAATAAACAATTAAATGTTATTTATATTTAATTATTGTCTTTGCTTTTAGATAATTATCTTATAAAATTCTAATTTGTATAACTGGTTTAACGAATGCATAAACCAACACACGCACATACGTGTATATATATATATATATATATATATATATATATATATATATATATATATATATATATATATATATATATATATATATATATATATATATATATATATATATATATATATATATATAATATATATAATATATATACAATATATAATATATATATAGATATATATATTATATATATATATATATATATATATATATATATATATATATATTATATATATATATATATATATATATATATATATATATATATATATATATATATATATACCCAAAACGATAAGATTACCCACTATTGGGCACAAGGTTTGTTTTTGAACATCTCGTTACACTCTGATGCTCAACAGTTCTTCAGTTTCATGGTTCATTTTCACATACATCCTATACACAAGAATGCCTGAAGATTTGATTAGTAATTTCGTACTTTCACAGTTGCCAACTCTCTTTTCATTTAATTTTTTTATAAAACATAGCAAGTAAACGAAGCCTTGGAGAAGCCATGCTTCAAGTCTTATAATTATCCTTCTATCCACCAGTCCTCCCATTGCCATCTTGGAATTTGCTACCTCCGTTGGTGGGGTTGGTGAGGTTGGTGGGGTTGGAGCCGTTACAGAGTTGTCGACTTGTCTGGTATTCGGTTTCTCTTCTTCATTATTTGATTTTAGAAGACTCTTGAGATGTTTATCCATTTCCATCTTCAGAAACTCATTTATGTGATTTCCCCAAAAGAAAATTTTTCTGTTCACTCTGAGCTTAATACTGAGAATTTATATGGTACTGTAAATTTCACTTCTATAGTTCTTAAATCTTGTGCTTCCTAATTTGGACTTTCCCTTAGTAAACTTTTGGGTCTCTGCTTTTCCTGTTTCAAAAACTGGGGAGCTCTTTCAGTTTCCTTACCTTAGTTCTATCGCTTAAACTTCTGTTCTTTTCATCATATTATTTATTATCTGTCATTAAATGGAAAATTTGATTAATTCAAATTTTCTCTTCTGTCATCAGTATAACTTTTGTAAAGGACGATTTATTGGTGATATTTTTCCCTTCTCTTTTATATTTGTTCCTGTACATTTTGGTATTTCTGTGAATCTTTTGCTTTGGAACTAGACATATCAAAAACATTCGGCACACTGTAGCACAAAGTTTGGAGTTATAAATTTCCCGCTTAAGAATCCATCTTTCTTTCTGCAACCCTCTGGTTTCTATTCCGGAGGCTCAGTTACAGCTGTTGTAGAAGATCAAAGCTCATCTTTTAGATTTATCAAAAATGGTGTTCCCCAGGATCTCGTCCTGTCTCCAACTATTTTTCTATTACTCATCAAAAATTGAATTTGTTATTCATACTTCATCATTTATCCACGAGAGACAGGCAGAATTCTTTACGCACACAAACTGCTAAGTTGGTGTATATTGAAATCAAAGTGAATGATGATTTCAAGAGAATGTCATAAATTTTGAAGTTAAGTAAAGTAAAGTATTTTGGAGATCATTTGAAGGAAAAACGGATACAAAAGACAAATTACTGAGCACTGGAGTACAGTGGAAGTAATTTTCGCACACTCTAGCACTTTGCTCCCAATTTAGATGTATTGAATAATTTCGGACGGCGTCTACGTCCTTCCACAGTATATATATATATATATATATATATATATATATATATATATATATATATATATATATATATATATATATATATATATATATATATATATATATATATATATATATATTTTCCTTTTCATTTCCAAATTGGAAAGCAAATAATATCAAAAACTGTACGACCAGCTTAAAAATTCAACTTTACAATGTTTGCAAGCTTAAAAATATTTGAAAGCTTTAAAAATATTTGGCATTAATATTTTAAGAATTTAACTGCATGTTCAATCTTACTACCTTCAGAGGCCCTCCTTTTGTCACTAAACCCAAAGGAGGTCGCCTACCTTGCCTATAGCAAAATAGTGAACTGAATATATATATATATATATATATATATATATATATATATATATATATATATATATATATATATATATATATATATATATATATATATATATATATATATATATATATATATATATATATATAAGCAGTAAATTTGAATAGAAGTTATTTACACTTAAAATCACTTCAATAACTAAAATGTAAACAAGTGAACAACATGAATCTTGGCAGGAACTGTCGAAATAATTCTCTGATGTCGTTTCGCTTCAAAGGTCACTGACCTTTTAGCTATTTTCTATAATCTCTGTGACCTTTGACCTTTCGTACTTGGATCTTAAGACCTTTAGAAGGTGTAATATGAACATAAATGTATTGTTCGAATTTCCTTCTATTCACGTATCTCTTGTTGCTATGTATTTTTATGGATTTTCTTTTTCTAATTGATATTTATATTGCACATAATCAATACATACATACATACATACATACATACATACATACATACATACATACATACATACATACATACATACATACATACATACATACATACATACATACATACATACATACATACATACATACATATACATACATACATACATACATACATACATATAATATATATATATATATATATATATATATATATATATATATATATATATATATATATATATATATATATATATATATATATATAATATATATATATATATATATATATATATATATATATATATATATATATATATATATATATATATATATATATATATATATATATATATATATATATATATATATATATATATATATTATATGTGAAATCAAAAACATATATCTGCAAAATTCATATTTTTCACCTGAGCGCTTTAAAGTTTACGCAAATGGGCTTTTTACATGTAAATGCATACCGGCCCAACGCCATCTGACGGATTTTTTATTCAACTATACGATATGCCGGTTCGACATAAAAATAGACGGGAAAAAAAGAAATCTTTTGACACCAAAAACTCAAAAACTCAATTTTTGCAGATATGCCGGTTTGATTTCACCAGCGACGATTTATATAATATATATATATATATATATATATATATATATATATATATATATATATATATATATATATAATATATATATATATATATATATATATATATATATATATATATATATATATACAAGATTGATCTAGACCATGTCATTTGTCATTTCATTCGTGCAGGTGATGTTAAAACTTAGGCTGAAGTGGACCGTAGGCGTTTTTACTACGCCCAGTAAATCTTAATTTAGGATAGGTGTGAAGATTCAGCTTTGACTTTTGACTGGGGCTCATAGGACGAATTCATCACCCCGGAAGACCTTTTCAGTTAAAGAAAAAAGAAATGTTAAAAATATATATATTATATATATTTGTATTCTTATTTTAAGCACTATTGTAAATATTTTTTTCCCCCTTTTACTTGAATAAAAGTTTTTTTTGATTTTGATATATAAAATATCAATTCACTTTTTTTTAAATATTTTTTATATTAAAAGACTGATATAAACATAGTTTCATAAAAAGGAGGCATACGAAATAATACGAAATAACAAGGATAATTATATCACAGTTTAAATTACTATTTCTTATTAGATGAATTAATGATAATGATGATGATAAATAATAATAATAATAATAATAATAATAATAATAATAATAATAATAATAATAATAATAATAATAATAATAATAATAATAATAATAATAATACAGTAATTTTGAATTTTAATAATATATTTATTAAATATTGATCAGGTTTTATTGATTTGCTGAACCGAAAAAACGTCGAAAAAAAAGAATTTTAAATTTCAGTACTTAAAACTTATCTGATACTTGTTTTAGCCAACACAATACATATAATATTAATAATAATAATAGTAAAAATAATAATAATAATAATAATAATAATAATAATAATAATAATAATAATAATAATAAAATAATAATAATAATGATAATAATAATAATAATAATAATATAATAATAATAATAATAATAATAATAATAATAATAATAATAATAATAATAATAATAATAATAATAATAAAAATAATAACAATAATAATGATAATATCATTATTAAAAGTGTCATTAGTGGGGGTAGTAGGAGTAGTAGTAGAAGTATCACAATTAATAAGAAACTAAAAACAGCGAGCCTGGCACAAGACAACATTCCTCTTGGAATTGCATCGCCTATTTTGGCTTCCAAGCTCAGGAAGACTCTTCAGATTTGTAGTAATAAATCTATTTAAAACCTGCCTCGGGACTTCGGATCCTAATCGTGTACTTGTACAAATTGTGCCCAACGTCTATATTAAATGTATATAGGCAATTAATTCAGTAATGAAGAAGTAATGAAATATAATAGTAATGATGATGATATTTTTTACTAAGTGCATCAACAATTTTAATTTAAAAGGCATAATTTTCTTTATGCAAATTGCACACTCACGCACACACACACTCACACACACACACACACACACACACACACATATATATATATATATATATAATATATATATATATATATATATATATATATATATATATATATATATATATATATATATATAATATATATATATATATATATATATATATATATATATATAATATATATATAAATATATATATATCTTTTCACTTTAAATAAAAAATGTTATGTCAGCAAATGCTCATTAGATTACCTTTAAAGAAAAATTTCAGTGTTAGAAAATAACTGTGTATTGAATAATATATATATAATATATATATATATTTATATATATATAATATATATTACATATTATATATATATATTATATTATATATATTATATATATTATAATATATAATATATTATTATATATATATATATTATATATTATATATATTATATAATATATATAATATATATATATATATATATATATATAATATATATATATATATACTAAAATTTATATATATAATATATATAATATATATATAATATATAAATATATTTATATATATTATAAATATATAATGTATATTATTATATATTATTATTATTATTATTATTATTATATATTATTATTATTATTATTATTATTATTATTATTATTATTAAAATAATGTAAACAGAAAGAATTAACATGAAATGAAAAAAATACTTAAAGCGATAAACAATAATAATAATAATAAAAATAATAATAATAATAATAATAATATATATAATAATATAATATAAAATAATAATAATAATATTAATTAATTTTATATATAATTATATAATAAATATTAATTTTCAATTTCAATATTAATTTTTTATTTTTTTTTATTCTACTAAAAATATTAATAATATAATTGTACAATTATCGAAAAGGGCTACTAAGGGGATAACATTATTTCCATTATAATTTAGTTGATAAATATTATCAATACATATTATAACATTATATACAAATATGATGCATAAATAGTATAATATATTATAGCAAATAATAATAATATAATATATATATATATATATATTATATATATATATATACTATATATTATATATTACTCATATATATATAGTATATATAAATATATATATATATATATGATATATATATATACTATATATATATATTTATACATATATATTAAATAGTTAATAAATAAAATATAATAAAAAAAAAAAAAAAAAAAAAAAAAAAAAAAAAAAAAAAAAAAAAAAAAAAAAAAAAAAAAAAAAAAAAAAAAAAAAAAAAAAAAAAAAAAAAAAAAAAAAAAAAAAAAAAAAAAAAAAAAAAATATAAAAAACAATAATAATAATATAAAATAATAATAATAATAATAATATAATAATATAATAATATTAATAATAATAATAATATAATAAATAAATATAATATATAATATATATATATATAAATGTATGTATATATATATTAATAATAAATAATCTTCATAATAATAATAATAATAATAAATATAATAATATATATATAATATAATATATAATATATTAATAATAAATAATATAAATAATTAAA
>SEYY01000166.1:110630-115630 GCA_009176605.1 Armadillidium nasatum
AAATATATGATAGAAAAGATAATAATAAAAATTCCAAAAATAATATTTCTCTCATCAATAAATTTCAAACATTTCCCCCTTCATCCCCCCCCTCACCCCCAAAAAAACAATGGAGTAAATTTTCACGAAAAATGAAATAAAAATTATTTATTTTATCGGAGTGTAATTTGACGATCGATCAATTTTGGAAGGATCAAAACTTATAATTAAGAAATTATTTATATTACTATCGAAAATACGAAATTTCTTCACGTTTTCGAACCTTTATATATATATATATATATATATATATATATATATATATATATATATATATATATATATATATATATATATATATATATATATATATATATATCATCTTCTCCCACAGTACTGCTGGAAGGAGGTGTCAGATACATATCCAGATTGCTCAATTAATTATATCCTTCCAACCGGTTTTCTTAATTATAAATAATATTTTAAAAGAAATCCTTCATGTGACCCTTTATACACCTTTTTATCAATAGTTCTTCTGCCTTAATAAGTCCACATAATTTGGTTATGCCTCTTTCTCTGTTACTTTTCACCTTCGACATTAAAACCTACTTAGCAAATCTCTCTTCGTTTATTTATAGACTTTTTATGGTCGTTTAACAAGACTTCTGTTGATAACGGTATAGTTTCTGTAGTTTCTGTATTTATCCTAAGGTTTCTAATCTTATCCTTTTTCTTTGAACTATCCTAATTCTTATATATATATATATATATATATATATATATATATATAATATATATATATATATATATATATATATATATATATATATATATATATATATATATATATATATATATATATATATATATATATATATATATATATATATATATATATATATATATATATATATATATATATATATATATATATATATATATATATATATATATATATATATATATATATATATATATATATATATATATATATATATATATATATATATATATATATATATATATATATATATATATATGCTCTACTGGTAAAATCACATCCATTTTGTCCCATGATCATATAGATTAGGGAAAAAGAGTAAATAAAAACAAGAATAAAGATGAAAATATTAAAGAATTTAAACGATTTTTTTTTAAAATTCAAAATCTTTCATGACTAGTGATACATTGTTTATAAGACGTAAATTCTCAAAAAGATGATAAATTATCTCTATCTCGCTATGTATAAAATATGCTTTAAGGAAATTTCTAAATACTTGGTAGCAAATATATATATATATATATATATATATATATATATATATATATATATATATATATATATATATATATATATATATATATATATATATATATATATATATATATATATATATATATATATTATATATATAAATATGGACTAAGGACACCCCGTTGTTTCTTTTTTTAAAAATAAAAAAAAAAAATTTAACTTTTACAAAAGTTTGAATAAAGTTTTTATCAAAGAAAGTAATATTATATACCAAAAAAATCTAAATAATACAAAAATCTCTTTTCACCTTTAAGTTTTTCCTTTATCTCTAATTTAGCTAAAGAGATTTTTTGGGGAGGGGGAGGGGGGGGGCTTTCATGTAAATTTATTCAACTATATATTTTGAACAGTACTTTCTACCTCGAAGGCGTTTGGCCACATGCGACTATAGTCTCATTCTTTTTGCAAGTCACATAACAATGAGCGTCTGAAATGAAGTTATTAAGGATGATATTTAAGGAAAGTTTTTTCAGAAAGGAAAATTGCTCTATTTGAGGAGTCTAAGTTTTCTTAAGTAGAGATGTAAAACTGTTTTGCATTGTTATTATTTAATTTTTGATTGTGTGTGTGTTTTTTTTATTGCTGTTCTACATACTGGAAGGCAATAAATTAGATGATGGTGTGAATATGTGCAAAATTTATATTTTTCGGCACATTTTACCTTTTCATGTATAATATATATGAATTTGTTAAACTTTATTAGTAGATACATAGATACCTAAATGATTAAGATAACCCATAAACTGATCATTTTTATTAAAAAATGAAGTTTTTATCGTTATATTTTTAAATCTGAAAAAAAAAATGAAAATCAAAAAATCATTATTTTTTTAAAAAAACCGCTAAAATTATGATACATTAATAATAGCTCTCTAAAATGTAGAATACGAATTAAATCCAAACTCACAACATTTAAAAACAAACTCTAACACACAAACACACAAAACTTACTTTGAAGAAAGATATGTTATAGCAAAGAACAAATATACCGAGGGAATGCATTGTGATATCATCAAATATATCTCGTATTTTTCTACCTTTCCTACCTCCAGCAACTACTCGAAAAAGAAGGTTTACTCACCTACTTAATAGTAATAATAATATTAATAATAGTAATAATAATAATAATAATAATAATAATAATAATAATAATAAAAATAATTATAATAATCATAATAATAATAATTATAATTTCATTTAGTTATATAGTTTATTCAGAGAGGTACAATTACAATTTTACAATGTTTCAGTAGAACCTATACCACTATAAAATAATAATAATACTAGTAATAATAATAAGTATAATAATAAATAATATATATTTATTTTAACAGTCTTATCTATTTTTAGTTTTACTACTCATTAAACCTGTTCTTCAAATATATGTGTTAATTTCCAGTTCGTACTCTTGCTTGCTTCATGGGATATTAGTAATAAAGATAAATTATTATTATTATTATTATTATTATTATTATTATTATTATTATTATTATTATTATTATTATTATTATTGTAAATTTATAAATGATAATTTTTATAATTAATAGGATAATATAAATTATTATTTTTATTTTTATCAATATTATCATTATTATTATTAATTATTATTAATAAAATAATAATAAAAATTAATATCATTATAAATTTTTTAATTATTTTTATTTATTATTAAATTATTATTATTATTAATTTTAAAAAAAAATTGAGAAATTAACAAAAACTGCCATTCGCATTATAACATCACTGATGTTACTGCTCTTAATATTACTATTATTCTAAATATAATTATTATTATTAACATTATTATTATTATTAATTTTATTATTATCATTAGTAGTAGTAATAGCAGTAATATCAATACCTTCATTTGTAATTAATTTTAGATATAGAGAACAAGAATTATTCTCTGATAACTTGATAGTTTAGCCTTTATATATATATATATATATATATATATATATATATATATATATATATATATATATATATATATATATATATATATATATATATATATATATATATATATATATATATATATATATATATATATATATATATATATATATATATATATATATATATATATATATATATATATATATATATATATATATATATATATATATATATATATATATATATATATATATATATATATATATATATATATATATATATATATATATATTACCCTGATACCATATATGTTACATTTTGTGTTAAAAAGGTTATGAATAATTAATACCTCTAATAAATAATTAATACGTATGAATTAATATGAATTATTAGTATGAATTATATGGATTATATGAATTATTAGTATGAATTAATACGTATTAATAATACTAATGAATAATTAATACGTATTAATACCTCTAAATTAATATCAAATAAAAAGAAAATAATGTTAATTAATATTACAAAGGTAAATATATAAATGTTATTATTTCATATGTGGGAGACATTTTTACTAAACAAAATTACGATATTATATTTATATATATATATATATATATATATATATATATATATATATATATATATATATATATATATATATATATATATATATATATATATATATATATATATATATATATATATATATATATATATATATATCTGGGTTTGAAAAAAACGTGCATTTTTTGAAAATCCTCACCCGCATGGTTTTTTTCGTAGTTTTTCAGAATAAAGAAGAAAAAACGGGTTTCAAAAGTCAAGTTTTTTTGTTTAAATTTAATTTTATATATATATATATATATATATATATATATATATATATATATATATATATATATATATATATATATATATATATATATATATATATATATATATATATATATATATAATGTAGTTCTAGGGAAAGAGAATAAATCTTAAAGTTTGAGTTCAGTTTAATACATTAACTCTACTATCGGCGGTTATCAATATTTTAATTTCTCAATTTTTGATTATTGAATATTTATATAACACCATATATATATATATATATATATATATATATATATATATATATATATATATATATATATATATATATATATATATATATATATATATATATATATATATATATATATATATATATATATATATATATATATATATATATATATATATATATATATATATATATATATATATATATATATATATATATATATATATATATATATATATATATATATATATATATATATATATATATATATATATATATATATATATATATATATATATATATATATATATATATATATATAGGTGGTTAAATTTTAAGGGCCGATGTTGATTTTAAATACAACACAAATTACTTTACATTGTGTATCTTTCCATGGTTCAAATTGAGTAAGTTCTGAAATTGAAAAAAGTCAAATGAAATGCAGTAAAAAACTTGACGTTTAGGTGTGGTTCACATTCAACATCGGCCCATACAATTTAACCACCCTATATATATATATATATATATATATATATATATATATATATATATATATATATATATATATATATATATATATATATATATATATATATATATATATATATATATATATATATATATATATATATATATATATATATATATATATATATATATATATATATATATATATATATATATATATATATATATATATATATATATATATATATATATATATATATATATATATATATATAATAATATAGTAGT
>SEYY01000166.1:123130-125630 GCA_009176605.1 Armadillidium nasatum
TATATATATATATATATATATATATATATATATATATATATATATATATATATATATATATATATATATATATATATATATATATATATATATATATATATATATATATATATATATATATATATATATATATATATATATATATATATATTATATATATATATATATATATATATATATATATATATATATATATATATATATATATATATATATATATATATATATATATATATATATATATATATATATATATATATATATATATATATATATATATATATATATATATATATATATATATATATATATATATATATATATATATATATATATATATATATATATATATATATATATATATATATATATATATATATATATATATATATATATATATATATATATATATATATATATATATATATATATATATATATATATATATATATATATATATATATATATATATTATATATATATATATATATATATATATATATATATATATATATATATATATATATATATATATATATATATATATATATATATATATATTATTTTTTTTTTTTTTTTTTTTCTAATAATAAAGTAAATAATTATTATAAATTTTTAACTCCTTGTCGAATTTCTCCTTTCGATCATCATTCCATTTCTCTCTTCAAATAATTTATATATTAATATTGTTTTCTCATATTTGTATTGTTGGAACTATCTGAATCAAATGTTTTTTTTTAATAGTCTACCGAAGGAGGGCTTTGGATTACTTTGGTGTGATAAGCTTTTGTTTTCCTGTGTTCACGTGAATGATTAGACTCTAGTCATTCAGTAATACTTTTACATATTCTTTTTTTTAAAATAGTTTTTCACAGTACTGCAAGTTTGCTAACTTGGTCTATAGATTTTTAGGTGTTCATTATCGTTTATTTACATACAGTAGAAATTGTTCCTTTATTTTTTTAATTAAGCTTTTATTAATGTAATCTATTAAAATAATGAAAATTTCTTCATTCGCCATTTTTATTATTATTATTATTATTATTATTATTATTATTATTATTATTATTATTATTATTATTATTATTATTATAATAATTATAATAATAATAATAATAATAATAATAATAATAATAATAATAATAATAATAATAATAATAATAATAATTAATAATAATAATAATAATAATAATAATAATAATAATAATATAATAATAATAATAATAATAATAATAATAATAATAATAATATAATAATAATAATAATAATAATAATAATAATAATAATAATAATATAATAATAATAATAATAATAATAATAATAATAATAATAATAATAATAATTTAATAATAATAATAATAATAATAATAATAATAATAATAATAATAATAATAATAATAATAATAATAATAATAATAATAATAATAATAATAATAATAATAATAATAGGTTGATACTCCGTCTTCAGGAGACGTTCTTTTCACGCGTTTTATTCCGTGCATCATTCGACAAAAATATTGGATTGGTACACGATTTACTGTGATTTATATTCAGAGGTCGCTTCTTCATTATTTCCATAAAGTTATGCATTAAAAAAAATTCTTCGACTCTTTCTATGAGTATTTTCTATCTATAATAATAATTTTATTTCATTCTTTTATCACTGTACTTTTTTTTGTTGATTCCCTATTGGAAGCTGAGGTTTTCTTTTTATGAGTGATTTAATTATTTTCAATTGTATTTGCGGAGTTGCTCATTAAATACTCTTGTGTCCTCTCTAACGTGTTTGTTTATTTGTTCAGTTCAATGTATGTAATTCTATGTTCATTGTTTCCTTTATTAAAGTTCTTGCGTCTTCAGAAATCTTTTTATTTTTTATTTTAGATGAATAACTTTGAACACAGTCTATTGCAAGTGAGGTTAATTAGATGCTATAATTGTAAAATATTTGTTTAACTAGTCATTAAAAATGCAAAATCTGGTTTTTATTTCTGAATTTCTATACCTTCTCTCTTAGAACTATGGATTGGATGGATGGTGTCTTAGATTGCATATAATTTTAGGTCTGATTTATTTAAGTTTCTCCATTCGGTGATTAGACCCATTATTAAATTTATTTTGCACTATTATAATTTAGAAGATGTCTTAATTGTATGTCAAGATGTATTCGTTTTTATTTTATCAACGCTATGGCCCTTCTAAGTCAGGTCTCTGGTCCTTAGCCAGGGGGGGCCAGGGGGGCCAGGACTGGTGTAGCTCGTCCTGGGGCATCCTGGGACATCCTAGCGACATTTTAGTAATTAGAAAGAAAAACAGTTATTTAAACCATTGAAAATTTCAACCTCAACCCTTTTGCCTTTTACGGAGACGTTTTGAGAAAGTGGCTTTATGTGAAAATTAACTAGTAATATGAATGTGTCATAATAAATGTGTCATAAATTAACTAGTAATATCAATGAACAACAATGACCAAATGGACGAAAAAGACTCCTTTTACAAA
>SEYY01000166.1:138130-143130 GCA_009176605.1 Armadillidium nasatum
GCGCATTTTCAACCCCGCTCCCCCCCACTTTGCAGCATGAAACCGTTCGCTGCAAGTAATGCATTTATAATTTATTGTTGTTAGTAATAGGTAAAATTAGCCTAAAGGTATACAGACAATTTCAAAAACGAGTAAAGTCTTCTAAATCATCAACATTATTTGTAGTCCAAAACATCGGCAACTTGTTTTGTTAAATAAAATAAAATGGTTGACAACATTTTTTTTAAAACTCGTTCAAATCGTTGACACAGTGAATCGAAGTGGCCATATGATTCTCCCTCATCTTTTCACCAATTTGGTTCAAGCTTCATAGTAGGGGATATTCTGTGGCAAACAATATTTTTAAAACTTTATATACACTTAAAAATATGAAAAATAATATAAAATAAAATAAATGCCTATTTCATCATAATTGATATGCCAATCGCATTTTTTTTCAATCTGAACTAAAATTTCAACCCAATATCGAGTTCCAAACTTTCCCAAATTTTTTTTTTTTTAATAAATATATATATATATATATAATATATATATATATATATATATATATATATATATATATATATATATATATATATATATATATATATATATATATATATATATATATATATATATATATATATATATATATATATAATGGTCTTAAAATGGTAAGTTTAAAAAAATAAAGCAAAAAGTGGACGTTTATTTATTATGCTTTTCCATTATTATTTTTAAATTTTAATTTCTTGACCTTCATTTATTAATGTTAAATTTTATAATTTTTACATTTTAAATTTTGTAATTTTATTATTATTTTGCTGCTTCATTGAAGTTATGTAACCGTGATCATGTCAGAAGAATGCACGATAAATATTGGAATTCTAGTAATTAAGGGCTATTATGTCTTCCTATTCTAGAATAATTAATTTTCTTTCTAAAAAAAAAAAAAAAAAAAAAAAAAAAAAAAAAAAAAAAAAAAAAAAAAAAAAAAAAAAAAAAAAAAAAAAAAAAATTTATTTATAATAATAATAATAATAATAATAATAATAATAATAATATAATAATAATGAAAAATAATATTTTCCTGTCATGATTTTAATACAAATAATGGATCAATACATTCCTGCCCATTATATCACAACTTTCAATCTCCAATTAAAAAATATTTAGAAATCAAAACATTCAAACAATGTTAACGCTTCCAATCAGAGACAAGATACTCAGCGATCCCCTCCAGTAACTTTTATGATGATATAATAATAATAATAATAATAAATAATAAAATAATAATAATAATAATAATAATAATAATAATAAAATAAAAATTTAGGTGAGAGTACGGTAATTTTGGTCCTAATATAGAATCATAAATTATGCTTAGATAATCAGTTTTGTTGTATCAATTTATAATGTGCCCTTTAAAAAAAAAAAAAAAAAAAAAAACTCAAATCATTAAAAAAAAAAAAAAAGAAAAAAAAAAACTACTACTACTACTACTACTACTAATAAACTAAAAATTATTATGCTCTCAACACTAATAATAAATAATATTGTAATAATAAAAATAAAAAATAATAATAATAATAATAATAATAATAATAATAATAATAATAATAATAATAATAATAATAATAATAATAATAATAATAATAATAATAATAATAATAATAATAATAATGAATAATAATAATATATTATATATAATAATAATAATAATAATAATAATAATAATAATAATAATAATAATAATAATAATAATAATAATAATAATAATAATAATAATAATAATAATAATGATAATAATAATAATACTAATAATAATAATATAATAATAATAATAATTATTTATTCACCATAAATTAATAAAATATTATTATCCAAAATGTCCTTACTACAACTTTTAATTATGATGGAGAATGCCCCATGCCTGAATCTTGAATGCCCAAAAGAAGCGGTTTTGGCGAATAATTTATTATGCATATTGAAACTGGTCATACATTAATGATCTCTGCATAATAAATGTGGCTATACATTAATAGCTCTTTGAAAGCATTGACATAGTTATAAGGAAAGCCTCGCGCTTCCAATCATTTTAATGTTAATTAATTATATGATACTAAAATAAGTATGCAGAAATATTTAGAT
The DNA here is from genome assembly GCA_009176605.1 of Armadillidium nasatum. Classification (NCBI taxonomy): domain Eukaryota; kingdom Metazoa; phylum Arthropoda; class Malacostraca; order Isopoda; family Armadillidiidae; genus Armadillidium; species Armadillidium nasatum. Next base: position 140,261 of record SEYY01000166.1, read on the forward strand.
ACTAACAAGGCTCTTTAGAGTTTACATATATGTGTACATCAATAAATTATATATATATATATATATATATATATATATATATATATATATATATATTATATATATATATATATATATATATATATATATATATACTATATATATATATATATATATATATTATATATATATATATATATATATATATATATATATATATATATATATATATATATATATATATATATATATATATATATATATATATATATATATATATATATATATATATATATATATATATATATATATATATATATATAATATATATATATATATATATATATATATATATATATATATATATATATATATATATATATATATATATATATATATATATATATATATATATATATATATGGTCACTATGATGTTAATTATATTGCAGATTCTGAGAACAAATTATCAAAAAAATTAATTAAAAATTTGAAGTGGGAGAGAGGAATACGTATTTAGAGACTGAAATAAGGTCACCTACCTCCCCCCTCCCCAAGTCTTTATGTATAAATCCTAGTTTTTGTTGTTGCTGTTTTTTAACAACTGAAACCATTGAAATCGACAAAATGCAACCTAAAGAAAGGTAGCATAAACTTTGATTAAAGCTTTCATGATTGAGTATTATGTACAAGCAGCTTAAGGAAACATAAGATTCACACAGAATCTATTTATAATATAATAATAATATATATATATTATATATATATATATATATATATATATATATATATATATATATATATATATATATATATATATATATATATATATATATATATATATATATATATATGGTTCATAAAGTAGTTAAAAAATAATTAACTTTTTAAAACTCTGATGCTTGTATTGAAAAGAAAATTTGATGTTAATTTGGCCATCATAGAAATTATTTTACCTTCTTAAACAACCATCTATCGACTATTTTAGTTTGGCAATCTTTTCTAAGAAGAAATATCGTTTGATACATTGATGCTCTCAATTTTTTACTTTTCTTATATATATATATATATATATATATATATATATATATATATATATATATATATATATATATATATATATATATATATATATATATATATATATATATATATATATTTTGTTTCAAACTCAGTACCATATCTCGCATAATGCAGGGTGGTGTCGGTTGCAGAAATTACTTCTGCAACCGTACGTGGGAAGCTAGGAATACTGGTTAAGAGGGTTCCCAGCCTCTAGAAAGATAAGTATGATGGTTGTCTGCTTGCTAGGCTTGTCCCAATTCATACGAGACTTTATTGTTGCCATTCCGAGTTCAAATATATATATATATATATATATTAGGGATGGAGCGATACCAAATTTTTACCGATACCGATACCGATACCTATTATACCGTATACCGATACTATATATACCGATATATACCGATACTATACTATTATCCAAAAATTTTCCGATACCGATCCTGAAAAGGTCGATACCGATACCGATACCGATACAGTATCGGAAAATATGCCGATACTTGCCGATACCGATACCGATACCGATACTTCACTCCATCCCTAATATATATATATATATATATATATATATATATATATATATATATATATATATATATATATATATATATATATATATATATATATATATATATATATATATATATATATATATATATATATATATATATATATATATATATATATATATATATATATATATATATATATATATATATATATATTATATATATATATATATATATATATATATATATATATATATATATTATATATATATATATATATATATATATATATATATATATATATATATATATATATATATATATATATATATATATATATATATATATATATATATATATATATATATATATATATATATATATATATATATATATATATATATATTATATATATATATAATATATATATATATATATATATATATATATATATATATATATATATATATATATATATATATATATATATATATATATATATATATATATATATATATATATATATATATATATATAAGGCCACAAGGTTAATAAAAAAAAAAAATTCCCAAGATAATAAACGTGACTAAAACCACATCCGGCCAGCATAATCGTCTGAGCGTATTTAATAAAGTACAAAAAGGCATTTTAAGAAAGCTATTTAATAAATTCTAAGTTCATACTATTAGTCGTTTATAAAGAAACAGTTTAGCCTTTAGAAAGAGTTCATATTATTTTTAATATAGTATTTCTCACACATTTTCACGCTGTTATATATATATATATATATATATATATATATATATATATATATATATATATATATATATATATATATATATATATATATATATATATATATATATATATATATATATATATATATAATATATATATATATATATATTGCAAGTTACCACCACTCAACGAAAAAGATAAATTAAATAATAATTTATTAACATTAACCTTAATTTAAACCCTCTACTAAGGTTGAGTGTTGCCGTAACCCATAACTTGAATGGGACCTTCTTTTCATTTATCTTAAATAACTGTTCGGAAGACAAGAAATACTTTAGGTCAAACATGAACCCCAATTATTTTTGAGTTCATTTTGGGAACCTCTATGATGTGAAATTTCTAAATCAATTTGTTGGTTATGTTCAGACTAAGAATATTGATATTGTTCACAACTGAAACGCTTAAGATATTGAGATAGGAAGAGATAGGAAAGTTGAAAAGTTTTTTGAGTCGGAGATATGAAGGTAAGATTTGAGGGATCTGAATTTCACAACGTTGTTTTGACCTCTCTCGGAAATTC
>SEYY01000166.1:148130-150946 GCA_009176605.1 Armadillidium nasatum
AACATCAATATTGACAGGAAAGGAGAAAAAGGTCGCTCCATCGACAAGTGCCGATATGGAACCATCTGAGAGGAAAACATGCATAAGTAAGCAAATGGAAGGAAGAAACCCAAAGGAAGGGAGCTTGGAGAGTAGAGACACATACCTCACTCAGCCTTGGAAACGTCAAGCACCACCACAAAAGACTCCCCATAATCCCTAAGAACAGAAGACCATAAATCAGTGAGATAGGAAAGTATGTCATCAGTAGACCTCGAACATCGAAAGCCGTACTGATGAGTGAGACTTCAGATGATCCAGGAAATGAGAGTTAAGGAGAGTTTCAAAGATTTTAGACAAAACACAAGTGAGAGATATAGCACAATAGTCAGAGTTATCAGAGCGACTGAACATATGCGCCCTTCCAGCATTGAGGAAAAGAATTAGTATTAAGGCATAGAGAGTAGAGTTGAACAAGGACAGGTGCCTGCTCAGACGCACGCACTCTCAGAACACGAGAAGGAATGTCACCAGAGAAAATGGAATCCTGACGTTCATAGTTCTCTGGATCCCATACACCAGATTATATGAAATCACAGATGATGTCATGGAACACCTGAGAAGAGAAGGAGTAAGAGGAGGGGGAGAAAGAATCGTAATTGTAAGAAAAGAGGAGGCCGAAGAAACTTTGCTATTCAGAATGAGTATTGGCAACACAGAACCATCAGGACAAATAAGAGGAGGAAAGTAGGGTTGGCCGAGCTCCGGAATTTTCCGCACCGCACCGCACCACACCGCACCACCGTGCACCGCACCGCAAATCAGCGCACCGCACCGCACCGCACCAAAAGCTAAACTAAGCGCACCGCACCGCACAAACACGCACACGCACCGCACCGCAGGACATCCAAATGAAGCAAATATATATATATATATATATATATATATATATATATATATATATATATATATATATATAATATATAATATAGTTATATATATATAATATATATATATATATATATATATATATATATTATATATATATATATATATATATATAGGGTGAGGGCGAAGCGCCTTCCGTAGCGATGCAAGTACCTCCATTGGACATAACCCACGGAGTGATAGGATGGGCTAGACCATTCCGTTTCACTCCGTTGCCATTTGGTTCGACTTTTTCGCGTTCACCTTCTCAGGGGGTCTCTAGTTTACCTCCGCCTCAACTGGTTGTCTATGCTCAACTACCTCTCCACCTCAATTCTTCACATGTTCCCACATTTTACAAGCGCTTTCTTTATTACCTTAAAAACAAAACAATCTAAATAGCAAAGCCACAGCTGCCTCGAAGATGCTTAGGGGGATGAATCCAAAGAATGCCCCTCATCCACCCACCCATCATCACTTGGGGGTTGGTGGCCTCCTATGATGAGGATGGTGCCGCCATGACCCGGCGTCCGGCTTGCTCCGGTGCACGGTCTTCTTTTTTCATTAATTTCTGCAACATTCGCGGTCTTTGCAACATTCTTTTTTCTAATTTCCCTTTGTCGAACACAATCTCTCTTTTCTAAACTCATCTCTAACAAAATTCAGGTGCTTGAGTGTGCTGACAGGAAACCTTAATCTGTTACCTCCTACTGTCTACCCTCAATTTTCAGCCAAATGCGGTTTTGCGCATAACGATGTGTTCTCGTGTCTCAATTTGGTGTCTCCTGAATACCTTATGGCTTAAGCTCTCTTGCAATTCTACTACTAAATTTATTTGTTCTGTCTATTTATCTCCTAATTCTACTGACTATAATAAATTCTTCGACAATTTAAACTCCGAGATAGAGGACATTCTATCTTCTTCTCCTTTCTCTGAAATCATCATTTTAGGTGCTTTCAATGTTCACCACCGCCAATGGCTTTCATCTAGTTTTCATGATCCAGCCGGTGAACTAGCCTTCAACTTTTCTATCCAGAACAACCTTGAGCAGTTGGTGCAACTCCCTACCCGTATCTCTGATCGCCTTGATGATGAACTCAACATACTTGATCTTTTCTTAACCTCTTATCCTTCTCTTTATACTGTTAAACTCTTTTCTCTGGGTTCATGATCACCTTTTTTTTCTCCGTATCATGTTCTTCTCTTCAAGTCTTCCACAAGAAACGGACCCGCCTTCGGCGGAGACGTTTCTGGCTTCGTGCTGCTAGCTGGTCTGACTTGCTTTGTACTTCTCTGATTTCCCATGGATTGATTATTGCTTTCGTGGGAGGGATCCCCGGAGTGTGCTGAGAGCATAACTTAGGTGATTCTCTCTGGCATGGAGGCGAACATTCCATATTCTTTCCCTTCTACTAAACCTAACAAACCTTGTTTTAACTCTACTTGTTCTCGTGCTATCCGCCGCAGTGACGCTGCCTTCAGAGATTACCGTCGTTTTCAAACTCCTCAAACCCATTCAACTTAAATTTCATCCCGGAATCGTGCAAAATCTATTCTTCGAGATTCCATAAACTCTTTTCTCTCTCAATGCAAAATCTTCTGGTTACTCTTCGTCTCGCTTTCTGGCATTTAAAAAATGTCAACTCTAACTTTTTTCTTCTCTTCCCTCCTCTAGTTTTTTCTGATGGTACAGCTGCCATTTTACCTTCTACTAGCTGAACTCTTCGCTCAAACTTTTTTTCTAATTCTACCTTAGACGATTCCGGAGCTATTCCTCCTCCTTCAACCCCCTCCAACTCATTTATGCCTAATTATAATTTCTTCTAAAGATGTCATTTCTGCTCTCTCTGAGCTTAATACTAAGAGGCGTATGGTCTTGATGGTATTCTCTGAGGTTCTCAAAACTTGT
>SEYY01000167.1:0-2500 GCA_009176605.1 Armadillidium nasatum
TATATATATGCCGTTTCTGTTTGTTTGACTGTCTTATCAATCATTTTGATCTCATTAACTCTAGTTTCTGTCCATCGTATTGTTGCGTCACTCTCACTATACTATCGTTATTACAACTGACATTTCAGAATTCTCTAGTCGCATGCCTCATCCATTGAGAAGGGCTCGTGAGACACGCTTCTCTTATTCGATCTCATTCTTTCTCTGACCAACTCTTCGACTCCAGACCTAACCGCTATGCTCAATCTTACATATACGATGATGGTAAACTTCGGAGCGCAATCCCTTTATCTATTTCTCAAACTTTCTTTGAGTTGCATACTTTCAAAACCCGTGTATCAAGGCATGTCATACTTTAATTTAATTTGACCAGGATTCCGGTATTTTCCCAACTCAGTGGAAATTAGTAAGCTCTGGCCTTCACCACAGACGATATATATATATATATATATATATATATATATATATATATATATATATATATATATATATATATATATATATATATATATATACTATATATATATATATATATATATATAATCATAGGGGAGGACGTAGCGCAATCCGAAGCGTTGAAAGAACCCCCCACTGGGCTTAACACACGGGGAGATAGAGCGGGCTAGACCATTCCGCTTCACTCCGTTGCCCTTTGGTTCGTTCCTTTTCGCGTTTCATCTTCTCAAAGGTCTCTAGTGTACTCTTGACTTACATTGGAGTGCCTGTGCTCCCACAACCTTCCTCCTTCTTCACATGTGTCCTACAAATTTACAAGCGCTTACACTTACATTACCTATTAAATAATCAAAAATGGCGAAACATAAATCTGCCTCGGAGAATCCAAGAGGGGCAGATTCCAAATGTAGCCCCTCATCCACTTATTCTCCCATCACCACTTGGGAGTTGGTGGCCTCCGGTGATGGGGTTGGCGCCACCAAGACCTCTATGCCGACTTGCCCTGGTGCACGGTCTTCGTTTTTCATTAATTTCTGCAACATTCGCGGTCTTTTTTCTAATCTCCACTTTGTCGAACACCACCTCTCTTCTTCTAGACCTCATCTCTTGTTCTTAACTGAAACTCAGATGTCTGAGTGCTCTGACAGCAAACCCTACTCTGTTTCCTCCTACTGTCTCTATCCTCAATTTTCAGCCAAAGGCGGATGTTGCGCATATGTGCGCAATGATGTTGCCTGTTCTCGTGTCTCTAATTTGGAGTCTTCTGAATTCTCTACTTTATGGCTTAAACTTTCTTGCAACAATTACAACTAAATTCATTTGTTCTGTATACTTATCTCCTAACTCTACAGACTATCCAAAATTCTTCGACTATCTTAACTCCAAAATAGAACACATTCTTTCTTCTCCTCCTTTCTCTGAAATCATCATTTTAGGTGATTTCAATGTTCACCACCACCAATGTCTTTCATATAGATTTCATGATCCAGCTGGTGAACTCGCTTACCAATTTTCTATGCAAAAAAACCCTTGAGCAGTTGTGCATCTCCTTACCTGTATTCCTGACCGTCTTGGTGCTGAATCCAACATACTAAATCTTTTCCTAAGTTCTTATCCTTTTCCTTATATTGTTAAACTCTTTCCTCCTCTGGGTTCATCCGATCACCTTCTTATCACTGTATCTTGTCCAGTCTCTTCAAGTCTTCCGCAAGAACGGCCCTCGCATTTCGGTGCCAATAACTGGTCTGACTTGGGGTCGTACTTTTCTGATTTTCCATGGAATGATTACTGTTTCCGTGGGAGGGGTCAATTGGAGTGTGCAAAGCGCATAACTGAAGTGATTCTCTCTGGCATGGAGGCGTAATTCCATATTCTTTCCCTTTTACTAAACCTAACAAACCTTGGTTTAACTCTGCTTGTTCTCGTGCTATTTGCCGCAGGGATGCTGCCTTCAGGGATTACCGTCGTCTTCAAACTCCAGAAACTCACGCAATTTTTATTTCTTCCAGGAATCGTGCAAAATCTATTCTTCGAGATACCAAAAACTCTTTTCTCTGCCGCAAATGCAATAATCTTTCTGGCTACTATTCCCCTCGCCCTTTCTGACAGTTTGCAAAAAAAATGTCCTCTAAATTTGCTTCTTCCTCTATCCATCCTCAAGTATCTTCTGACGGTTCAACTGCTGTTTTGCCTTCCTCTAAAGCTGAACTCTTTGCTCAAACTTTTGCCTTTAATTCAACCTTAGACGATTCCGGAGCTGTTCCTACTTTTTCAACCCCCACCAACTCTTTTATGCCTAAAATTGTAATTTCTTCTAAAGATGTCATTTTTGCTCTCTCTGAGCTTAACACTAGGAAGGCGTACGGTCCCGATGGTATTCCTCCTGTGGTTCTCAAAACTTGTGCTTCCGAGCTTGCACCCTGCCTCGGTAAACTATTTCGTCTATTGTCTCTCTACTTCAACCTTCCCTTCTTGCTGGAAACGTGCGCTCATTCAGCCTGTGCCGAAGAAGGGGGACCCATCTCAACCCTCTAACTACCGTCCA
>SEYY01000167.1:7500-12500 GCA_009176605.1 Armadillidium nasatum
TCTCTATGCCTTAATACTAATACTTTTCCTCAATGCCGATCCCGAAGAAAGGTAGCCGCTCTGACCCTTCTAACTATCGACCAATAGCTCTCACTTGAGTTCTGTCTAAAATTTTTCCTCAACTCTCATTTCCTGGATCATTGGAGTTTCATTCTCTTCTCTCAGATCACCAGTATGGTTTTCGACGCTCGAGGTCAACTGGTGACATAATTTCCTATCTTACTGATCTATGGTCTTCTGCCCTTAGGGATTTCGGGGAGTCTTGGGTGGTGGCGCTTGACATATTCAAGGCTTTAGACCGGACATGGTATGCGTCGCTGCTCTCCAGGCTCTCTTCCTTTGGGTTTCTTTCTTCCTTTTGCTTACTCTTGCCTAGTTTTCTCTCAGATCGTTCCATTTCGGAACTTGTAGATGAGGGGACCTCTTCCTCTTTTTCTGTCAACTGTGGTGTTCCTCAGGATTCTGTTTTATCGCCAATTTTATTCTTATTTTTCATTAACGATCTTCTCAACTGCACTTCTAACTCTGTTCACTCTTATGCTGACGACTCAACTCTACATTCTTCTACTCATTTCAAATCTGCTCCCTCTTTTGCTTCTAGAATTGCTTCTCGTCTTCAACTTTCCGATTCTGTTCTTGCCGATCTGGATGGGATTTCCCGGTGGGGTCAAATCAACCAAATTCAACTCTTTAAAAACTCAATTTCTTCACATCTCCCTCTCAAAAACACCCCAACTTTCCTATCCTCTTCGATGGCTCTCCCGTCTCCCCTGTAAATAACATTAACATTCTTGGTCTAACCATAAACAATAACTGTCTTGGAAACCACATATCACAATGGTTTCAAAACTGGCTATAAGAAGCTGGGAGTCCTATTCAGGTTGCGAGAATTTTTTTCTTCTGATCAGTTACTACAAATATATAAGGGTCTTATACGCCCTTGTTTGAAGTACTGTTCTCACATCTAGGGAGAGGGGGGGCTCCGGCTCCACTTCTCTTCTTGATAGGATTGAGTCTAAAGCTAAAAGATTAATAAACTGTCCCCTACTTTCTAACTCTCTTGACTCCCTATCTCTGCGACGTGATATTGGTGATCATCTTTTTTTATATAGGTACTACAATGGCAGGTGCTCGAAGGAATTGGCCTCTCGCATTCCTCCACCGTTGCGTCGTCCTCGTTGCACAAGGGGTGCCCTGCTTTCGCATGAACTTTGTGTGGATGCATTAAATTCCAGGCTAGCCCGTTGTGGTGCCTCCTTCTTTCTAGCTACTTCTGTTCTGTGGAACTCTCTACCATCATCTGTTTTTCCTCCTGTATTTAATCTTCATCTCTTCAAGGCTTCCGTCTGTGCCCACGTGAGGGATGTTCGTTAGGTCTGTGTTTGTATAAGTTTTTTTCCCCTTGTGTGTATCCCCTCTTTGAAAAGGGCTCTGCCAGTGAGTGATGGAGATCTGTAAAAAAAAAAAAAAAATTAGTTACAATATTAATAGTAATAATAACAAAAATATGGCTATAACAGTAACAACAACATAATAATAAAGATAATAATTAAAAATACTAAAAAAAAAAAAAATTAAAAAAATTAAAAAAGTTATTTAAAATTATTTATTATTATTATTATTATTATTATTATTATTATTATTATTATTATTAATTATTTATTATTTATTGTACTGTTTAAAGAGTACAAATAGATTTGATAATACGTACAAAATTAAAATTAGTTGTAATAATAATAATGATGTCACTGACAATAAAATAATAACAATGATATGAATTATAATAATAATAATAATAATAATATTAAAGAAATTAATAATAAAAATAATAATATTAATAACAAAAATGATGTTAATAATAATAATTAAAATAATAATACTATGAAACTTGTTTGCAATCATTTTCACACAAACACATACACTCACTCACCCACCCACAACACAAACACACACACACACACACACACACACACACATATATATATATATATATATATATATATATATATATATATATATATATATATATATATATATATATATATATATATATATATATATATATATATATATATATATATTAAGCGATTCAGGGTTGAAAAAAATAAGACTGCTGCATAATCTTCACCACTATTATTACTATTACCCTACTACTACAAATAATAATATTAATTATAATAACAATGATAACAAAACATATATATAATAATAATATGATAATAATAATAATAATTATAACAATAATAATAATAATAATAATAATAATAATAATAATAATAATAATAATAATAATAATAAAAAGAAGAAGAAAAAGAATAACAACAACAATGTTAGATTACTTTCAATTACTTCATCATATTGTTTTCTTATGATTACTTTATTAATTCTCCTGTTTCTTTTTTTTTTTTTTTTCTTTTTTATTTATTTTTTTTTTTCAATAATGATTATGATTTACAACTTCATTTTCGTACTGTAATCATGGCAATTTCGACACAGCAAAGTAGTTTGCCTATAAGGGCTGCTCTCTCTCTCTCTCTCTCTCTCTCTCTCTCTCTCTCTCTCTCTCTCTCTCTCTCTCTCTCTCTCTCTCTCTCATTCAATTACAAAGAAGAAAATTTCGATGAAATGCATTTTTTACCCGTTTCATTCGAAACATTTATTAAAAAAAATAACTCATTCCTTCAAGGGAAAAAATCCCTTGAATAAGTATTGGGGTACATCGTTTAAAAGGGTTACTGTGTAATTTCAAGTGTGTTCCGCGAGTAATTCTTTCTAAAGAGAGAGAAAAAAAGAAGAAAGAAAAATAAAAAATTTACATAAAAAAAGAAGAATGGAAAATAGGAGTAAGAGAAAGAAAATTGAAAAAAATGAAAGAAGGAAATTAATAATATTTAAAAATGTAACAAAACAATGAAGGTGATGATACAGAGAACTTGTAAATCAAGTTAATATATATATATATATATATATATATATATATATATATATATATATATATATATATATATATATATATATATATATATATATATATATATATATATATATATATATATATAGAGAGAGAGAGAGAGAGAGAGAGAGAGAGAGAGATAGATAGATAGATAGATAGATAGATAGATAGATAGATAGATAGATAGATAGATAGAGAGAGAGAGAGAGAGAGAGAGAGAGAGAGAGAGAGAGAGAGAGAGAGAGAGAGAGAGAGAGAGAGAGAGAGAGAGAGACGTATAAAAACAAGGTTAAAATTTAAAGTAATATTTTATCTGTAAAATAAACCCATTTGTAAAATGTAATCTTTAAATTTGTTAAAAATAGAGATGAAAATGAACGTTCATAAAACGTCAAGATATTATCGCAAAATAAAATGCAAATATTTTTTCCCCACGACTTCGCTGTGAAGCAAAATTTGCATTTTGAATACCGAGAAAAAACAAAAAAAAAACAATGCGGCTTCTCGAGCACTCACCCTCCAAGTTAATAGAAATGAATGCACTTTTATAACTGAATTCTTTTAATTAAAATTACTTAAAAATGCGGAGTTTAAGATCTTACTTTATTTTAGGAGCGAGATGTTTCTATCAGTGTAAAAGGGGTGAGAATGAAATTATTTATCATGCTTTTTATTTATAGTTAACATGAAGGAATTTGCATTTAATATTCCTAAGTTTGAAATTCAAAACTATATATATATATATATATATATATATATATATATATATATAATATATATATATATAATATATATATATATATATATATATATATATATATATATATATAATAATATATATAACTTTTTTGATTTGTATATACTTTTTCATCTGGTATATTCAAACTATAACTCACTAACTTGCAGGATTCGTCGACTTTCTATATAGGAACAAGAAAATTCTTCCATTGTCCTGGGTAGGTTAGAGAGAAAGTTACCTTCCTCAAACACACACACAACTCGACTCCCTGTAACACTTACCGAAATCTTAATTAAGGCATCTGAACCCTTGGTCACGTTTATAACGATCGTACAAATAATAATTCATATTTTAATTGAAGGGATCATGAGATAAAAGGGTTTAAGTGGCAAAATTTAAAAAAAAATTGAGATATATGCAGTGAGGGATACATTAAATATCAAAGTTTTTTTTTGTAAGCAAACAGACCTAAATGATTTCGTCGATCTACGATGCTGTCTTGGTAGTCTTAATATATATATTGAGAGAGAGAGAGAGAGAGAGAGAGAGAGAGAGAGATAGAGAAAGAGAGAGAGAGAGAGAGAGAGAGAGAGAGAGAGAGAGAGAGAGAGAGAGAATTTTTATTTTAAGCAACTCATACAATTTTCAACCTCTACTATTATTTTTCGTAATTTGCACTTCTTTGCATCTAACACCCTCAATGATAATAATAATAATAATAATAATAATAATAATAATAATAATAATAATAATAATAATTTAGATGAACCATATTTATATATAGTTATGATAACAATAATTACATATGGAATGAAAATATTATAAGAATAATAGTAATAATAGTAAATTCTACTACATCACATCACTGAAATTATTGATATTAATAATAATATTTTCAACGAACATAATAATAATAATAATAATAATAATAATAATAATAATAATAATAATAATAATAATAATAATAATAATAATAATAATAATAATAATAATAATAATAATAATAATAATAAAATAATAATATAATAATAATAAAAATAATAATAAAAAAATAATAATAAATAATAAAATAATAATAATAATAATAATAATAATAATAATAATAATAATAATAATAATAATAATAATAATAATAGTTCAGTACGAATTTATGTACATTTTTTTTAAATTTTAGGCGCATTTTATTTTATTCATTTTTTTATTTTATCATCCGGTAAGTTATAAATATAGTATGACGGAGGTGTAATTTATTGCTTGTCGTGTTTTTGTAAGTCTGTAGAAAGGAGTTTTTACGTTGGTGGTGTTTCG
>SEYY01000167.1:17500-47500 GCA_009176605.1 Armadillidium nasatum
CTAATTTTCCTATCACTCTTGTTAATTTTCATTCAGCTCGGAATCGTAGGAATATTATTCGACGGACCAAGCGTACTTTCACTAAAAGGAAGTGTTCTGACTTCTTGGTTCTCCTACTGATAACAATTTTTGGCCTCTAGCCAAAAACATCTCTAACAACTTCTGTAAATCTGCCTTTCCTCCTCTTATTCGTCTTGATGGCTCTGTTGTGAACATTCCTTTTGAAAAGGCAAATCTCTTCGGCCTCCTTTTTTCCTCCAATTCAGCAATGAACGATTCTGAATCCCCTACTCCTTCTCCTCTCAGGTGTTCCATGTCATCATCTGTGATTTCACATGATTAGGTTCATGGGATTCTGAGAACTATAAACGTCAAGGCCAGCGGCTTGGATGACATTCCTCCCCGTGTTCTGAGGGAGTGTGCGTCTGAGCTGGCGCCTGTCTTGTCCAACTTTCCCTTCTTACTGATTTATGGGGAGTCTTGTGTGGAGGAGCTTGACATTTTCAAGGCTTTTGACCGGGTGTGGCATGCGTCACTACTCTCCAAGCTCCCTTTCTTTGGGTTCCCTCCTTCTCTTTGCTTACTCTTGTGTTGTTTTCTCTCGGATCTTCCATATCGGCACTTATCGATGGAGGAACCTCTTCCTCCTTTTCTGTCAATTGTGGTGTTCCTCATGGTTCTTTTCTATCTCCAACTTTATTCTTACTTTTAATTAACGATCTTCTCAGCTCCACTTCTAACTCTGTTCATTCTTATGCAGATGACTCAATTCTCCTTTCTTCTACTCATTTCAAATCTGTTCCCTTCTTTGCTTCTAGAGTTGCATCTTGTCTTCAACTTTGACTCCATTTCTTGCCGATCAGTGGGGTCGACTCAACCTTGTGAAATTCAACACATTATAAAGTCAACTTCTACATATCTCCTTCTCAAAAACACCTCCCAACTTTCCTATCTTCTTCGACGGATCTCCCGTCTTACCTGTAAACAATGTTAACATTCTTGGTCTAAATATAAACAAAAAAACTTTCTTGGAAACCTCACATCACAATGGTTGCCAGGGCGGCTTCAAAGAAGCTGGGAATACTGTTCATATTACGGGACGGGGAACAGCTGCTCCAATTATATTAGAGTCTCATCCGCCCTTGTATGGAGTACTGTTCTCACATTTGGGGGGGCTCTGGTTCCACCTTTCATTTTGGATAGAGGTTGAGTCTAAGGTTAAAAGATTAATAAACTGTTCGCTACTTTCAGAACTTACTTGACCCTCTGTCTCTGCGACGTGACGTTGGTGTACTATCTCTTTTTTATAGGTACTACAACGGCAATTGCTAAATGGAATTGACCTCTCGCATTCCATCACCATTGCGTTGCCCTCGTATCACAAGGGGTGTCATACTTTCGCATGAATTTTGTGTGAATATATTAAATCATAAGGTCCGTTGTGGTGCAGGCTTCTTTCCAGCCACATCTGTTCTGTGGAACTCTCTGCAATCATCCCTCAGATATAGTTTACATGATATTAACAAACAATATCACAGAAGCTAAACTTTTCTAATACAAAGATAAAAATATTTTATCTCATGAACCACCTAAGAATTCTGTTATAGTCCCATATAATGATTCATTATTGTCTCTACAACATAAAATGTACACATTTTGCAATATTCATTTACTCTTTAGTTTTCCAAATAAAATCTCTTTTACACTTATTTCTAAGTGTACTACATTTACAGAGAAAACGGAAGGTGTTTACAAAATTCTATGCAATACCTGCAACTCATTTTATTTTTCCGAAACTATCAAATCTTTACATACAAGATAAGAGCAACACAAAGCAGATATAAAGAGATGCAACACTAGCAAGGCAATTTTGCTCCACATTGCAGATAATCACAAAATTAATTGGAATGATGCCAGATTTTTTTTTTTTTTCGTCAGAGTCAAAAAATCTAAATAGACTCACAGAAGGATTTTTTATAAAAACTGTAGATAATTTTAATACCACATCTGGTTTCTTTGATATACATAATGTACTTTTAGGTTACTTGAAGAGCATTGTTAAAAAGTTTCCTCATATAGAGAATAGATACCAAAATTATTATATACTTTTTTCATTAGTATTTTTTTTTCATGTGTTTCTGGCAACGCGAGGCTTCTTGCTCCTTCTCGTTGCCTTTTTTCCTCAGTTACGCTGATGAGAGAGAAGAGAAATTTCTCTGAAACGTTCGCTACTCTTTTATTCATTGTTATTTGTTTTCTCTTTTTTATTTCAGTGTTACCTTCGTTTTAACTTTTTAATTTTATAGTTTTATAAATAGTATTTTAATATATATATATATATATATATATATATATATATATATATATATATATATATATATATATATATATATATATATATATATATATATATATATATATATATATATATATATATATATATATATATATATATATATATATATATATATATATATATATATATATATATATATATATATATATATATATATATATATATATATCGTTGAAGCTTCGTCTGTCCTTAATGTTATCGGTGTTTTTGTTTCTCGTAATTTTTCTTGGAAGGATCACCTCTTTCTAAACAAGTTTCTAAGAGGTTGGGTGTTCGGAGGCACCTACATAATTTCTTCATCCCACCCCAGTTACTTGCTCTTTATGGGTGTGTTGTTCGCCCCTCATGGATACGCCTCACACATCTGAGGTGGTTCCATTTCTATAGCTCTCCTTGAAAAGGTGGAGTCTAGGGCTTTTCGTCTTTTCAACTCTTTCGCTTTCACTAATTCTCTCCAATCTCTTTCTGTTCGTTGAATTGTTGCGTCACTCTCTATACTATCGTTATTGCAAAGGACATTGCTTTTCTGAATCCTCTAGTCGCATACCTCCTCCACTGAGAAGACCTCGTGATACACAACTTTCTATACAGTCTCATCCTTTCTCTGTCCAACACTCTGACCTCCAGATTTAACTGGTAATTTTCAATATAATACGTACTCTACTGGCAAAGTTCTGAAATAACACTCCCTTTTCTGCTTTTCACAACTTCCTTTGAACTTGCACACTTTCAAACGCCGTGTATCGCGATTTGTCTACTTTTAACTTAACTATAGTTAAGTTAGATATCGGGTATTTTCCCAACTCTGGTGGAAATTAGTAGATCTCTGGCCTATGCCCACCAGAATATATATATATATATATATATATATATATATATATATATAATATATATATATATATATATATATATATATATATATATATATATATATATATATATATATATATAATATAATAAAAAAAAAAAAAAAAAAAAAAAAAAAAAAAAAAAAAAAAAAAAAAAAAAAAAAAAAAATTAAAAATAAAAAATAAATAAATAAATAAATAAATAATAAAACTCGTTCAAAGTCCTTTGACTACAGTTTAATAAGAATAAAAAGGTTTATTTAACTTTGTTTTCATTATCATCTTTTCTTAAGACCTGAAGAGGAAATAACTGATCCGAAAGATCTTGCTCAGTTTTTCAATTTTCTATTTATAAAATTTAAATTTTAAATATATATATATATATATATATATATATATATATATATATATATATATATATATATATATATATATATATATATATATATATATATATATATATATATATATATATATATATAATATACTTACTGTTCGGACGACCTTCTTTAGCTCCTGACGAAGTAATGGACTTGTTTCGCGCTGATTTTCTAACTCCTTCTTTCATGACATATTTAAATGATTCTTCAGAAGACGAATCCAATATAATCTTCATCCGAAGACATTTTAATAATAATAATAATAATAATAATAATAATAATAATAATAATAATAATAATAATAATAATAATAATAATAATAATAGTGTATTTTTTGTGGGGTTTTTTTTCAGTATTTATTAATTTATGAATAGAGTTTTACTAGTGAATGATGAAAAAAAAAACTATCGAATATCGTATATATAATATTGAAATTACTGTATAATAATCAAAAATTATTACTAGAAAATGTATATTAGTAATTATTACACCTTTGATATATATATATATATATATATATATATATATATATATATATATATATATATATATATATATATATATATATATATATATATATATATATATATATATATATATATATATATATATATATATTATATATATATATATATATATATATATATATATATATATATATATATATATATATATATATATATAATATATATATATATATATATATATATATATATATATCTACGAGGAGTGTTCACAAGATGGCCCCTAGTTCAATTGCTACAATTTATCATGATAATCAAATGTCTTACCAAGCAGCACTGGGCAAGAATGCAAAGTTATTGCCCACCCATTCTAAATACAATAAAAATAAACTTCAAATGACTAACAGACTTCTACCACGGTACTTCTACCTCTACGATAGTGGACAAGTAGCTTTGGGTGCAGGGGAAGCTATGAACCACTTGTTCTAAATGGGCAACTTCTGGGCAATGGACCAGAATTCGAGTCTTGTACAAGTTCAAACAACTTACAAAAATAATTACTATCATAAATGTAGCATAACTGAATATTTGACAATCCATATTAGAAAGCAAGACGTAGCAAGTTGTAAAACATCTTTTAAAAAGACGAATGACTTATGAATGTAACAAACTTATATGAATGTCTTTTATAGATTATGAAAGAGAACTTTACTAAGAGGGTGAGATTTGCTTCTACAGTAAATGTCTTGAATAGAAAGGGTATTGCGAATTTATATAATATACAGACACATTAAAATACATATATGAAAATGTTCCATAAACATGTAAGTTAATTGAAGAGATTAATATTGCAAAAATGATGAGTTAGAAAGGTAAAAACCATTTCACCAAAATTATTTACCGAACTATTAGAGAAAATAATATTTAAGCTAGTGAATTTAGAAATTTTGTTTGTAGGCTAAACATAAATGAAAAGTACCCAAATAATTATGGATATGATGATTAAACCGTGCTGCTTATTCGCATCAAATTTTGAGATGTTGCTTAGTATGCAGAAACGGACAAAACTTATAAACAATCCCAAAGAAATGTTAAACATGTACATG
Source organism: Armadillidium nasatum (assembly GCA_009176605.1). Lineage (NCBI taxonomy): Eukaryota > Metazoa > Arthropoda > Malacostraca > Isopoda > Armadillidiidae > Armadillidium > Armadillidium nasatum. The sequence goes on from SEYY01000167.1 coordinate 22,655, forward strand.
ACTCCCCCACAAAAAAAAATAAAAAATAAAAAATAAAATAATAATAATAATAAAAAATTATCATAGAACAAGTTGATGAAAAAACACCCTTTATCTTACACAACTTATTCAAATATTAAATAGAAAAATGAAATTCAAAACAGAAAGAAATAAATGGAAATAACTTGAAATTTTATGTTAAGCCAGATTGCTTAGTCTCTATGGTAAATTTTGTACTTTATTTACTAAAGAGAAAAGAATAGAGTAGAAGGTTTTCGCAGCGATATATGGAAGCGAAACTTGGGATATATTTAAGAGAATGATAAAAAAATACAGAAATTTTTAATATATATATATATATATATATATATATATATATATATATATATATATATATATATATATATATATATATATATATATATATATATATATATATATATATATATATATATATATATAATAATAATAATAATAATAATAATAATAATAATAATAATAATAATAATAATAATAATAATAATAATAATAATAATTAATATATATATATATATATATATATATATATATATATATATATATATATATATATATATATATATATATATATATATATATATATATATATATATATATATATATATATATATATATATATATATATATATTATATATTATATATATATATATATATATATATATATATATATATATATATATATATATATATATATATATATATATATATATATATATATATATATATATATATATATATATATATATATATATATATATATATATATATATATATATATATATATATATATATATATATATATATATATATATATATATATATATATATATATATATATGTTAATTAAGAGTGTTATTCAACTTCGAACGAAATTTTTGAACGAATTCTTATGAGAATTTCAAATTCGACGCAAGATCATGGACAACACCTAAAATGCCAGAAAAGTTTTCGAACAAAAACATTGTCTTAATTAATATGACATTCACTTTTCACTTCTTTAAAATACTATTAACATGTGTACTATAATATAAGATGACCAAAAACAGGGTATAAATTTTGATGTTATAGATATAAGTCGATAAAATATTGCTGTATGAAATTAAAACTCAACTCACTTACTTCTCAAAACTGTCACTGAGTAAATTCGAACGAAACAATATGAAAACTTCATAAACAAATGACGATCTGTTCGTATAGTTATCGTTAAAAACTTAAAATCATAGAAAACCTTTAATAATAGGGTACTAAATTAATTATATTATATATATATATATATATATATATATATATATATATATATATATATATATATATAATATATATATATATATATATATATATATATATATATATATATATATATATATATATATATATATATATATATATATATATATATAGTCTGGTGGACAAGGATCAAAGACATTCTAATTTCTCCCAGATGGGAAAATGCCAGATAGATTCCCGATTCAAATTATTTTTAAGACCGATGTACATATATCTCAATACAAGGAGTTCGAAGATGAGCAAGCAAAAGAAAGGTGGGAAAATATATAAAGGAAGTGTGCTATAGACTTTACCAGTAGAGTATGCTACGTGTAAGATATGCATTAACTGTCAAGTCGATCTGTGGTCGGAACTATAGTTAATTGAAAAGAGACAGGCGCTGAGATTATATATGTAGAAATTAATGTGTTTTGCACTAGTCCTTCTCAATGGAGGAGGTATTCGGCTGTGACTGGAGAGTGAGACAACTGTTCGGTTGGCAGAAAGAAACTGGGGAGAGTTAGTGGGAGCAAACCACTGAAAATAGTTGATAAAACGAAAAGCCCTAGACTCTACCTTTTCAAGGTGAGTTGATTGAGCGGAACCACCCGAGATATGTGTAAGTACTCCATAGACAGGAGATAAAAACATCCCTATAAAGAGCAAGCATATATATATATATATATATATATATATATATATATATATATATATATATATATATATATATATATATATATATATATATATATATATATATATATATATATATATATATATATATATATATATATATATATATATATATATATATATATATATATATATATATATATATATATATATATATATATATATATATATATATATATATATATATATATATATATATATATATATATATATATATATATATATATATATATATATATATATATATATATATATATATATATATATATATATATATATATATATATATATATATATATATATATATATATATATATATATATATATATATATATATATATATATATATATATATATATATATATATATATATATATATATATATATATATATATATATATATATATATATATATATATATATATATATATATATATATATATATATATATATATATATATATATATATATATATATATATATATATATATATATATATATATATATATATGGGGTCACGCCATACTTAGTCTCTCCTACAACTTTCTTGCAAATTGAAAATTTTGTCATGCATGCTTCCGTCCTTATAAAGAACGAGTTCGTATCACATATTTGCCTTTGGAATATGGTCCATAAACACATAAAAAAATAAAATTTTACAAAGTTGAGTTAAAAACAAGTTACTTTTATACTATAAAGTTGATACATTTATATGAAGCACATCTAGTTCTAGAAGTATTTTCTTAAATCAACAAATATAGACTTTACACTCCTCTCTCTCTCCTATTTTTATTCTGTATGCGATTTTTTTTCAGACCAGAATCACATGAGAAAATTTCTGAGGAGATTTTAAGTTACCGTTTTTTACAAAGTTGAGTTAAAAACAAGTTATTTTATACTATAAAGTTGATACATTTATATGAAGCACATCTAGTTCTATAGAAGTATTTTCTTAAATCAACAAATATAGACTTTACACTCCTCTCTCTCTCCTATTTTTATTCTGTATGCGATTTTTTTTCAGACCAGAATCACATGAGAAAATTTCTGAGGAGATTTTAAGTTACCGTAAGTTTTGATGGCATTGTAGAATTAAGAAAGTGTTTTAAGTTATGCTTGCTTCAAACTTTTGATTAACAGAAACCAGCATTTCATTCAATGCAATACAAAATTTGATACAAAGAACTTCTCTTCAAAGATATCAGTAAATGTGGTTTTGATTTATGCCTGTATCTGCCATTTCAGCAATTCCGGGGTATGCCAAATTCAACTTTTCGTTTACTAAGTTCATCGAAAGATTTAATCAAAATATGTTATCTGTTTCTCAATACTACTAGATTGGTCTTCTGTTTCAGACTTTCAAAAGCAGTGCCTATTCAGATTCAGTCTTTTCTATACGAGGGCTCATACCAATAACACCAGTAATGGTGTTTGCTTCTAATTAATTATCGATACAGCGTATAAATTAGACGAGTAAGTAGGAAGCACCACTTTTATCACGGCAATCCTGCATTAGCGATTGGCCCAGTTTTCAGCTAGGTGATCACCTGATTAACCTAAGAAATCATTAGTTTGGAACCTCGAAAAAGTACCATTTAATGCTATTATGCCTTGGTGAAGGCTTTCAACAACTGTCTGTGAATGATAGTTATTTACGTTACCTCAAAGCTGTTTACCTACACCTGGTACACAGCCTGTCAGCATTTTCCAGTATACGAAAGGCAGCAGGTATGGATGGAATAAAGACGAAATTATTGAAAGAGTGTATATAGAGCATACTGGAAGAGTTAGAACATCCTATCAAATGGGGAAAATAATTAATACCAGAGGAATGAAGAGAAGGAAAAATAGTAATACTTCCGAAGAAAAGCAATGTAAAAAAGGCGGCAACTGGAGGGGAATGACATTGTTATCAGTGCCAAAGAAAATATTCACAAGATAATGATGAACATTATAAAGGAGAAAATATATGAAAGATTGAGAAATGAGCAAGCAGGTTTTAGAAAAGGTAGACGATGAAAAATATTTGTAGTAAGAAACATAATAGAACAATGCAACAAGTGCAAGAGAGCTACGTATTAATATTCGTAGATTTTGAGGTGGCGTTTGATAGCGTACATCAGGAAACCTTATGGAAAGTTTTAAACTGATATGGGGAACCAGAGAAATTAATTAGGCTAATCAAAATGTTTTACAGAGATTATGCGTGTGTGGTTCAGGATGGGGAGAGAATTGCCGGAGGTGTTTGGAGTGAGAAGTGGAGTCAGAGAGGGATGCAATATTTCAGTAACATTATTTATTGTAGCATTTGACTGGGTGGTAGAAGGTAGTGGAGGAAAAAGAGTGAGGAATCAGAAGGAAAATAGAGCAGTTGGAAGATCTTGATTTTGCAGATGATATTTGCATTATGAATGGAAAAATATGGATGTAAAATGAGACTACAAATAAATGGCGAAAAAACAAGGGTTATGGTTGTGAACTCAGAGAGAGATAAATCTGAACATAGTAAAATGTTGAAGGTGAAAGAATTTGAATATTTTGGGTATAAGTTCACAAGGACGGAAGGATCGAAAGAGGATATTAAAAGGAGAAGAGGGAAAGCAAGATTAAGCTTCAATATGCTAAACAAGATATGCAAGACCACAAGTGTTGAGATCAAGACTACAGATTAAGTTAAATGTCAGCAATGTTAAGATCGGTATTGCTGTATGAATGTGAAACGTGGAGCCCCGGGGGCAATGATATGAGGAAACTTAACGAGTATTTCAAAACGAATGTTTGAGAAGAATGATGCAGATATTCAGGCCGAGAACTATAGGCAACGGAAAGTTAGGAACGGAAACAGTAGATGATGATCTGAAATAAGATGATTTATTTTTTCATTACTTAACACATCTATGGGGAGAAGAGAATGAGGTGGGGAAAGAGGCTGTGAGATGGACGCTGTGTGGACAGAAAGGAAGAGGAAGACCTGCAGGAACAGAGAGAACTATGGAAGAGGATATAAAGACAATGGAATAGAGCTGGAGAGGAGCTAGAAGCTAGGAGCAAGGTTCAAGATAGGAACTGTAGAAAAAAATCAGCGTGGCCATGTGCGCTAGTAGTGTAAGGTTTTAAAAAAAATATAAAGCAAAAGGCTAAGATGGAATAATAAATATAATTTATTACTATCGTAAGGAAGTACATGAACTTCAAATATATCTATTGCATCAATATTTAAAAGTTAAAAATGTGAAAATCAATGAAAATTTTGAAAATCCACTTTGGTTTTATTCTTGCATTAACGAATGATAAATATTAAAGTAAGAAGAGCCGATTGTCGATTACGTAAGTGAAATTAATTTCCCATAATCAGCATCATATGACATTATAACTTATCTCTAAAATAATATTCAACTAAGGCATGACAAAATGTAAAAAAAAATTTTTAGTAAATTTTATTAATATGAAATTTTTTTAAGCGAATGAACCTTTCGTTTCGTTCGTAGAGCAATGTAACAAAATTCAGCAACTTAAAAATCTCACTAACCAAGGGGTCCGTATTTAGCTCAACGATGTAATATCCCTATCAAAGATTTATCATACTGACTTATATAGCATCAGAAAAAAAATCCCTTTAATTTACCCAAGGGAGAATCATTAAATAAATAAGCCTTTTAAACAAGAAGAAAAGTGGGTCCTAAAATTTTAACACACTTCAACGATAAAAATCCGACCCATTAATTTTATGTTAACAAACACCATTTTCAGAGACGTGCGGCAAGCACACCAAATAAGGTAAAACCTTTTTATTGAAGCATATAGTCATCACCATAAGGTTTCATAATAAAATTCCATTAAAAAATAAGTATAGCTATTTTAATTTAAATCTAAACATTATTATACACAAATATCAAAATAATTGCGAACAAATATGATTTAAATTTAGTTCACATATTGCTAATTATTAACAAAATTAATTTTATATATATATATATATTATATATATATATATATATATATATATATATATATATATATATATATATATATATATATATATATATATATATATATATATATATATATATATATATATATATATATATATATATAATATATATATATATGCGTGTGTGTGTGTGAGTGTGAGTGGGTCCAAGGAAGTGTTATGCAAATACGGAACATAATAATAATAATAATAAAGCTACCCTGGGTTATAAAACAAAGGAAAAATACTCAACTAATCAACAATGTTTTGTTACACATTCAATATATAAACAGCTCCACTAAACATATTTAAAAAGTTCTACTGTAACTGTAAAATATTATTACACATTACCAGTAATAGTATTAATAATAATAATATTCCACACAAATTTTTCAGGCACTTTTTTTTTTTTTACATTACAAAAAAAAGAAGAAAAAAAAAATTAGTAAAAATTAAAATAAAAAAAAAAAAAAAAAAAAAAAAAAAAAAAAAAAATAATAATAATAATAATAATAATAATAATAATAATAATAATAATAATAATAATAATAATAATAATAATAATAATGTGTACCTAACTTATCATATAAAATACATATTTTAAAAAGCGTATTTTTTTTTATATTTCTACTACAAGTAGCTACAAATAAAGAAAGAATCATTTTTCTTTGATACCTTCTAAAATTGACGATGTTTTTATACATGGAAAAATTCACAAGGTAAATAAGGATTAAAAAATAATTTATAAAAAGTAAACATACTAATATCAGCAACAATTATAATTATAATAATTATTAAAGCCTCATCAATTATCTAATTTTATATATATATATATATATATATATATATATATATATATATATATATATATATATATATATATATATATATATATATATATATATATATATATATATATATATATATATATATATATATATATATATATATATATATATTACCTAAATTATTTATCAATCAATTATTAGGTAGCTTCTACAATAGGGCTGGGATTTTCAATTATTTCAGATTCAACTTTTACCTCAACCTCAGCTGATTTCTTATCAGGATCTAGTACTACTTCTGTTTTTAAATCTACCGTGCTACTACCTTCTTCTGTTGTGTCATTACTTTCGGGAACTGTGTCACTACTTTCGGGAACTGAGTCACTACTTTCGGGAACTGAGTTCTCAATGATGTGCTCTTCTCCATTTACCGTAGAAGCGTCTTTAGTTTCTGGTTCTGTATTAGCTAAATTTTCTTCGCTATTTTCACTGATTTCTGAATTGTTTACTTCCACTCTAACGTCAGAACTTATTTCGCTATCTTGTGTGTCCAACGGTCTTGGAGATTCGTTTACATCTGACGACGCAACTAACGGACTCTCATCTAAAGATTCCGAAGGACTAACAGGATTTATTACTGCCTCAGATGATGAAACACTTTCCTCTAAATAAACCTTTTCAGAAGTATCCTCATTCCTCCTCAATGAGGTTGTCAGATGTCACAGCTTCATATTCATTTGAGCTAGAAGTAACTGAATTATTTTCGTTGCATATTTCATAAGTTTCACTAAAATTCTCTTGTTCAATTTCATTTCGCTGTCTTGAAAATTTTGCTTTTTCTGGAGGAGGAACGATTGGAATGGCTACTTTAGGCCTTTTCTGTAAAACTGGATTAATGCGAGGCAGATGCTGTTGGCTCTGAGTATTGTAATATGTTACACCATTGCTATATATTTCTTGTGGCTGCTGCTGAGACTGTCCAGGGAAAAATTGAAAAATAATTAAATATATACAAAGGTTTTTAAAAATTGTTTTAATTCGTTCTACAATTATTAATTTAAAACTAATATGTATATCCCATAAAATTGATATGAAGTTTAAAAGTTAAAAACAGTCAAATGAACACGTACTACAACTAATAATAATAATAATAATAATAATAATAATAATAATATAGAATAATAAATTTTTTTCACATTATCATTATTTTTTATTATTTAATATTTTCTATCAACTCTGAAAACTTACTGTATCTAAATTTTAGAAGTATGATTACTACAATTTCATATATTTATAAAATAATTTGGAATACTTACGACAGGAGTAAATGCTTGGAAAGGAGGGAACTGAGGTGGATGTGGAGCAGCAACAAGACCTGGTGCTCCAGGAGCGTAGTTGATCATATTTTCTGGTGGTAAAAATGGAGGACCAGTGACTGGAGGTCCTCCAACGGTACCTGGTACAGGAGGTCCGGGAACACCGGGTCCAGCTACAGGCGGAGCTCCTAATGGTGGACCTGGTACGGGTGGGCCAATCAGATGTGGTTGAGGTGCTCCAGATGGGAAGAGTCTGGCAGGAGGAGCCGGGGGATAGGTACTAGCTGATGTGGTTGTATAAGGAGCAACAAATGTTGGTGGAGGTGGTTGAGGTGCCTGGCCCGTTAGAGAAAGTGGAGGTGGTGCTCCAGTTCCGGGCGATGAGACCGTTTGATCATAAATTTTGTTGCTAAAGCCTAAAAACATGAAATTGTAATTACGTTTCTATAAATTTTTATTTAATTTAATAAATAATTATTATTTTTGGAGTGGGTGTACTGAAGAATGTGGCAATGTTTTATGTTTTTTTTTAACTAATGCCTATACCTAATTTGTATTTATAATAATAATAATAATAATAATAATAATAATAATAATGTTGTAGGGAAAGTTTCAATGCTAGGCTCAAAAACTTGAAACTGAAAATTTGTCCTAATTTCTTTTTACTACCAATTCAATGTTGAAGAATTTAAATAGGCTAGTTACCAAAACCCGAATTAAAGCGCTTTTCTGCTTACGTAATTGTCTAACATCTGTGCCCAATTTGGAAGACTCGATTGTGTGTGGCTCCATAAAAATTAAAAAAACAAACACACACACCACAACAGCATTTATGTTTGAGTGGTTCTATCTCAAAAACTTTGAGCCATTTACGTATGCACTAAAAAACTTTTACGTTAATTTACGCTTCCTCTGAACAATATAAAACTTTTAATTTGGATTTTTTTTTTACATTATCATTATTTTTTTATTATTTAATTTCTTATACAATTTATCCAATTTTTTTGAAACTTTTTCAGTGGTTAGTATTGAAAAATAGAATTTGGTGAGTCAAGTTTTTAGTAAGGGTTTTTCTCTATTGAGTATATGCCCAAGCTTTGAAATATGTGCACGTAATTGTTCTGGCTATTCAAATTAGAAATGGGATGCAAAGAGGCTAAATAATTAATTAAAAAAAAAATACCTAAATAAAAGTTATGAAACCTACGTCTACTTTGAAAATTCTATCTACTCTCGCGAAATAACGCGGGAAAAGAAAATCTAAGAGATTTCTCTCCCCCCTCCAACCCCCATTAAAATTGGTCAGATGCCAAACTGCTAGGTATATAGAAAAATGCTCCGAATTGAAGTTTTGTAACTTGTCCAATTAAATGTGTTCTGAGAGTTTTGTAAAAACTGAATAAGCAAAATATTAAAATAAACTTTCAATTCAGGATATTATTTGAGTTTACATATTTATTGAAGTTGAAATATTTCCTGTTTGATAGAGCAAAAAATTCTTAATCATTACTCTTGTTCATTACCGTTATTAATTATAACTGTATTTCTAGTGAAATATACATTATTATTATATAAACTGTTTAAACTTGTTTACAGGTTATTTGAAAGTTAGGATAAAAGATTAGAAGGCTTCTCCGGCTGGCTTGAACAAAATGTTTTGAGCCATATTATCCATCCCCATGACAAATTTATAGAGTTACAATAATAATAATAATAATAATAATAATAATAATAATAATAATAATAATAATAATAATAATAATATAAAAATAAAAATAATTAAGGATGGGTCGGAACCAAATTTGCCGGATAACTGGATACTGAATATTCAGTTTTTACTATCCGGCTAACTTAACCAGATATTAATTTAAATTCACATTAACTATTAATATTAAATAGGGTTTATATATATATATATATATATATATATATATATATATATATATATATATATATATATATATATATATATATATATATATATATATATATATATATATACAGAGGGTGAATACTAAATAAACCGAGAAACGTCATGTAGTAAAACACAGTTAGGGGAAACATATTTCCTAAATGCACATTATGTGGAAATGCACGATAGAGGTGGTAGGTCACATAACAGTCAGAAAGAATAAAAGTATGGGCATTTATTGGAATGCTGTACGTAACCATACTCACAAGGTTACGCATGTGCATTAGTGAGCAACATAAATAGTACACTGAAACGTTTAGCAACATGTTGTCATGTAGGTAACCTCGTCATCCGGAATGTTCATAGCTATCATATGACAATTGTAATAATGAGAGGACAGGATCAAAAGGTCTGTGACGATAATACGATACACTGTACGAGAACAGGCTAACAAGGTTCTCAGGTATGGACAAACGAACGGGAACTGTTGTGCTGCAGCAACATTGTATCGGCAGACGTATCCCAATAGGTGACAACCCCATCACACGACCTTTGCAAGCGTCTTTCGGAGATTACGAGAAACGGAACAACTGCAAGCATCGAATCTCGACCTGGGACCTCCCCCAGGATGTATACCTGTGAGACTGTAAGCGATTTTCTGGGGCGTTGCAAGGAATAGCAGTTGCATGTAGTGTCTCAGTGGAACAACTAGAACATCCTGCGTGATGAAAATCTGCACCCTTATCTTTACCAACACGTCCAGTGTCTCACTCTCGTCTTTGTCGGTGGTTCCAGCAACATCAACGAATAAACCCCATAGCGTTGTTGATCTTTACAGATTAAGCGTAATTTGGCAAAGAAGGAGTGACAAATTTCCACAACACCCACATTTGGGCATGCAACAATCCTTATGACATTCACTCGTGTGCGGACTGGTATAATTGGCGACAACCTAATCGGTCCATACGTCCTATCGAAACACCTGAATGGTCACTCCTACTACTGTTTTTAAGAAGTCAATTGCCGGTACTCCTAGAGGCATTTCGTCGCGACATACATGGAGCTTCAGCCAACTTTTCGAGGCCAGTTCGCCAGTATCTCGACGCTACGTATCAAAATCGCTTTATTGGATGCTAGGCACTCATGGCATGGACGCCACGGTCCCACAACTTCAACCCCTTGGATTATTATTATTATTATTCGTGGTGGTCTAGTGGTTAAGTATCAGCACATATATTGTGGTTAACTATTAGCACATATATAATAATAATTTGGGATAGGCCTAGCAAGCCACCAACTGATTGCCTTGCTCAAGAAACTCATGTCTTCGTTCGAGACAGCTGACAGGTGCTAGCACCTACAGGAGTATGGTGAGAAAGTGAGAGAAGGTGACACCTGAAAGCTCTCCTGTAAAGATACCCTGTTCCGAATGTTAATAATATACCGCAACTGATCGTCGATCGGTGCGACGACATTAGTATGAATGCCGATGTCTTCCATGACTGCGTCATTCCCTTTTCAGAAGGGTGAAAGCTTGTATTGTTGCATGTGGATCTCCTATGAGTGGGACTGTGATGTGTACCACCACCACCACTTGGCCTCTTGTTATATGTTAATAAATAATTGCAACATTAATGTTGTTTTCCTAAGTTTATTCCTAAGGGTGTGGCATGTCATAGCCCGATGTATCACCCCTATCGTGCATTTCCCAAATGTGTATTTAAAGGGAACTTGTTCCACCAACAATGTTTTTGTATCTCAAGGCGTTTGTCAGTTTACTTAGTATTCTCCCTATATATATATATATATATATATATATATATATATATATATATATATATATATATATATATATATATATATATATATATATATATATATATATATATATATATATATATATATATATATATATATATATATATATATATATATATATATATATATATATATATAGTTTACACATTTTCGAAAATATATCTATAACGATTTAGCATGAATAGCTAAATTTATTAGTATATAAAATAGAGTAGGAAAAGGTTGAGCATTTTGTATATTTTAATAATTTGAAAATTATTTTAAATTTAGAATTTTAATTTTACCGGATATCTGGCCCATCCCTAATAATAATAATAATAATAATAATAATAATAATAATAATAATAATAATAATAATAATAATAATAATAATATCCTTTCTATCAATGAGGATCTACCTTTCAATTCAAAAAAAATTTAACTAATCTCCCCATCAAATGTCGAAATGTATAATAAAAAGTAAAATAATAATAATAAAAATAATATTCACTAGGTCAGATCTTTCAGTCTCAAGGCTAATTTACAGTCAGTTACAATAATAATAATAATAATAAATACCAGGTTCTGAAGAATTTTGATCGTAATATGCCTGAGGATGATGATATTGTCCTATCTGGTCTTGTAGGGAACGTTGACGCTGAGATGAATATCTTTTTGGTTTTGACAACACAGAATTCGAGTCAACGCTGTGAACAGATTTATTTCCTCTCATGGACTCTTGAAGACGTGGAGGAATTGTATTCCTACGATTGTCTACTCCTCCTGTAAATAATAATAATAATAATAATAATAATAATAATAATAATAAATAATAATAATAATAATAATAATAATAATAATAAATAATGTCAAATACTATAAATCACACTACTAATATGAGTCTATTGAGGATGGGGATAAGCTTCTTCACACCACAATAATTATTCTTCTAAACACATTTAAAAATTAAAAATAAAGTTCCTATTAAATAATTACCGTAAATTCAGAGATGTTTTTTTTATAAGCTAGAGTTCCTGCCTCTTTTACACTCATGAAATCATTAACTATGAGTTGATGTAATTCATGAAGTATGTAATGAAAAAAGAATGATTGTTACAAACTCTTTTTAATTTTGACTTACAAATATCAAAAAATATCGTATGAAAAAAAAAATTCTCTCATCAGCTCACATTAATACTTCACCAAAATTTTTTTCCCTCTCACAATATTTATAAAAACTTTTGGGATGACCTAGTTCTCGTAATACTGTGTAGTGTTCTCATATGTTTTTTATGGTTTATTAAATATTTTATTTTATTCATATTTAAATATTTAAATCAAAAACAAAATCAACAATGTCATCCATCTTGAAAAATAGCGTGATGAGATACGTAAAAACATTTGTTCAGAATATGCATCAACTCTAACCACCACAAACGTAGGAGCAGATCGCCCGAATTAATTGGAATATATATATATATATATATATATATATATATATATATATATATATATATATATATATATATATATATATATATATATATATATATATATATATATATATATATATATATATATATATATATATATATATATATATATATATATATATATATATATATATATATATATATATATATATATATATATATATATATATATATATATATATATATATATATTACGTTTTTTGTAATGATGATCTTCTTTCTGCGATGGAGTAATTGTGATTGTCTTAAGTTCTTCTGTGATTTCTTGTATTTCCTTTTGTTGGTATGTTGTAGAGACGGGCGACATTTGCTGTTGGACATGACCAACCCAACCAGATGACCTTGGTTTTCCTTCTCCTCGACCTCTGCCGGCGTCTCTTCTACCTCTATTTACAAACTGCCCACCTTCATGGTAATTGTGATTCCTTAAAAAAAAAATATATATATATATATTTTTTAGCATGTTATTTGTTTGATCTTTTATACAATTAAATATTCGTAATATATAAAAGTTTTGTTTTAAAAATTTACTTTGTGTGAAAATTTTAATTAAACAATATTTTGTAAATAATCTTCATTTACAAAAAATTAAATTAAACTTCTGCTCTAAACCTTTTTCAAAACCACAATAACTTAATTTCTTACAAAAAAAAATACCCACCATATTTATTCTCCAATTCACAACTGTTCTGTGGAAGTGTCTACTCTAAATCTCTAACGTTTAAAGAAATATTGCAACAAACTGTTTTAGAATTAAAACTGAAAGTAAAATTTTCAAAATCATTTGATCTGAAGGAAGATATATAATCTAAAACAACAACATCGATAGCAAAAGCTTACAAATTTTTTTGATTTTTATATATTTTTATAGTCTTTATGTTTTGACAGCGCAACCATTCAAGGAGTGCCCAAAATAAAAGTTTGCTTGGGCCTAAAGCAGTTACTGCTTGACTGGTCAAGCCAATTGTGGAATACGGGTACTTCTTCTATTAGTAACAATGCATGTTATTATTGTACTTATTTACGGTTGAGTGAGCTGAAGCTAAGTGCAATGAGAAAGTAGTTTACATTCTCAAACGAACCCAGTCCTCTCGCTTGCTAGGCGAGTCTTCTACGTCTGAGCTACGGATGGCTCATTATATATATATATATATATATATATATATATATATATATATATATATATATATATATATATATATATATATATATATATATATATATATATATATATATATATATATATCACTACACGGCTATAAGCTTCTAACTTTGAAGTTCAGTACACCATGGCTCACCTTTTATGAAAATTATTTTATTCTACTGAAAAAAAAATTTAGAACAAGAAATTTTCTTTTCCATTTTAGAAGTTATTTTTATTTTATAAGAAAACGTAACTAAATAAAATTAATATATTTTTTTTAAATTCAAGATTAATATATTTGAATTAAATCATATGAAATATTTAAAATGTTTGCATTTTCAACAAATAAATAACCTCACCTTTGTAGACCTTTGACCCCAGCTCTTGCTCTACGATTTGGTCTGTTTCCCCTGCCCATCGCTCTTACGTCTTGCTTTGATTCTTCACTATACCCTCTTGATACTTGATCTACTGGTGGTGTATTCTTAATAGTTTTAACACCATCGTACGCTAATGAATAAAGCAAAAATATTATATATATATATATATATATATATATATATATATATATATATATATATATATATATATATATATATATATATATATATATATATATATATATATATATATATATATATATATATATATATATATATATATATGATTCTCGTCTGAGTGAAAAGTAATGAATCACAACACGGGTTATTGAAAACACTAAAATTAAACAAAAAAATAGTTAAAAGCCCTCTTTCTGATTTGCTTTGAAGCTAATATTTTACCTTTAGGTGAAGTATCTAACCAATTCGATAGTGTTTATAACCGATAAAAAAAATAAATAAATAAAAAAAAAAAAAAAAAAAAAAAAAAAAAAAAACATATTAGCAATCTATCTTTAGTATTTTCTTTCAAAAAGTAAAAACAGAAATGAAGGTCATTGGGTTAATTCCTACTTTTCTTTTGTAAGTGTCTCCTAACTTTGATGTCATCTGATGGATACAAGAGAGTTGCTACCATGACAACTGAAGTTGGGGAACAACGTTTCAAGTTCAAAGAAATAAGCATTATAATAATTGTATAGGAATGTAACATAATAAACCCTACTTTTAAAAACTAGAAAATGTGTTTTTTTTTTTCTTTTTTGACTTGTGGTCTTCAAATGATTAAATCAGTGTAACTTTAAAGCTGAAAATAAATAAATGAATTCCCTTACGTTCAGTTGCATTAGCTGAATTAACATATTTTGGTATTTCTACGTGGGATGGTTCCACAGTCACACGGTCATGAACTTCAGTATCAATTTGATCTGAAATGAAGGAAATTAGAAAATATTATGTGCGAAAACCTATACCAGTAATTATTAATCTTTAGTAACATGCCTCAAATGACTGTTAATAATTATACAATAGAGAAATTCAGGTCTACTGAATTGCATTAAAATAAATACCATCTTCATCTCTAGTTGATGGTAATGGTGAAAATTCGTTCCCAGATGGTGTGTCCATCTTTTTTCTGCCTCTCCCTTTTCCTCTTCTAATCTCTGTTTTGCCTCGAGTTGGTTTAGAGTAGGCATCCACATCCTCCCAATTTCTGGTGTACTTATTGGGACCACGGCTTTAAAAAAATAAAAAAAAATTGCTTAAAATATCCTTCCTTTCAAATATTTTATATACATGACAAAGGAGCGAGAACAACACATTCCAAAACTTTTTACATATACCCAAACATAATATGTATTTCAGGCAACAAAAAAAAAAAATTTTTTCCCCCCCTTTTTTTTGGGTGGGTGCGTCGGGAAAGGGAGATGAAATTCAACTCCAACGCTCTTCAAACTTGTTTGGTCCTTTAAATGTGATATATAACATGTTATCTAAATAGTGAACTGGTGTTAGCATTTCTTTAGTCTTTATAACAACTACATATTAAAGACTCATCATGCTCAGCTTAATTTTTAAGTGTAACTTCAAATTTTTCCACATTTCTATTGCATCACAAATGTGTGTGTGTATGTGTGTGTTTTTTTTCTGTTATTTCTCCTTGTTTCGTTGTTACCACCATTGTAGCATCACTAATATTCAAAAGGGGTCTCTCTGAATAGTGTCAGCACTTTATAAAAACTTGTGATTGTCATTTTGAATTTTTAAGAATTTCTTTGGCCTGACGTTTTAATCTTTATAAAAATATAATTACCTCATTCTTTACTCATCTCTTTATTGCATACTCTAAGTAATATGATCCCAATTTTTTACTGATTTATTTTTTTTAAATCTTCTAAAAAAAGTCTTCAAATATATTTCAGTACGGATCTCGTGCTGTTTAACAATATTAATATTACGTACTTTATAATTAGTTTCACAATCTTTTCTAACAAGTTTGAATGTGAGCTGAACATCCATAACATTCAAATATTTCTTTTATTACTTCTCTTTTTTTTCCTACAGTAAATTATTTTTATTTTATAAGAATATTTTGGTGTGGGAGGGGTGAATGTTCTAAACTATTTTATCATCGAAATATACTTCACTATAAGCATACTATGCTATAAGTAACAACCATAAAGTGATAAGCTCCTTTGATAAATTAATCCAACTACAAAAAAAAAATTGAATAGTGTGAAATGGTTGAACATTGAATTTTTTCAGTTTATGTTTGGAATACATTGTATAATAATTTTCCTGCAACATAGGAGGTTAATGTACAAGACAAAATGCACTGATCAACTCTGAAAATCCCAGTGTTCTCTTACAGAATTATGGGGTGATTCAAGTAAAAGTGGCGAGATACCTATAATAACCCTTTTCAATAATCTTTATCTTATGTATTAAAACTTAAACAAAAAAAAAAAAATAAAAAGAAAAACAAAAAATATAAATAAAAACAATTATATCACAGCAATCCTGCTACAATCTATGAATAAGGCTTAGGAAAAGGCTGTAAAAAATGTAAAAACAATAACAAGTATAGAAATAAAAAAATTATACAAAACTCCTGAAAGAGAACTGATTTTAAACATGAAACAAGTTTGCCTTACCCATATCTACGACGCCTTCTAGCTCTAGGAGGTCCTTCTTCGTTTCTGATGTCATAACCATATGTTGCTACTAACTCTTCCCTGGACTTGGGCGATTGGTCGTAAGCACTGAATCGATCGTGCTGCCATTTTCCATCCTCTTTCCACACCTTTTTCTTCGATTCTTTCTCTATAGGAGCCGATTTCTCAGACACATTTTCTGGCCTTTAAATGATTTTTAGTATAGGCATCAAAATTGAATTACATAAATTGACTACAGGTTTATCTTAACTAGTAATGAAATTTCAAAAATTAATTATAATAATAAATAATAATAATACGAATTATAATAATAATAATAATAATAATAATAATAATAATAATAATAATAATGTAAAGTACTTAAAAATATAAAAAAAAAATATAATGGCACTATTACTGAACAAAATCATTTCATATTAATTAGAATATATATATATATATATATATATATATATATATATATATATATATATATATATATATATATATATATATATATATATATATATATAATATATATATATATATATATATATTATATATATATATATATATATATATATATATATATATATATATATATATATATATATATTATATAATGGCTTGGGTTCGAAGTACAAATATTTGTACTTAAGTACAAAGATTTAGGTACTTGTCCTTGAGGGTTTCAAAATTCAAAGGTACTTGTACTTGAGCCTAATGTACTTGGAAAAAAATCAAGTACTTTTAAATACTTTTAAGAAGTTAAATTTTAAAAGTAAAAGTCCTAAAAATTATTATTTATTCTGCAAAGAAAACGAAATGTGTATCTGATCCTTATATCAAAGATTTGTTAAAAAAATTCTTGAATCTATATAAATCACACATTATTATATATTATTATTATTATTATTATTATTATTATTATTATTATTATTATTATTGTTATTATTATTAGATTTTGCTTAGCAAATTTTAGAAGAAAGTTAAAGCAGTTTAGATCTTCCAACTTAAAAAAAAAAATTAAATAAGGCTTATAGAATAATAATATCAATAATATCTTAATTATTAATAAAAAAAAAAAAAAGTATTTTTTTGTTTTTTTTTAATTTTTTTATTTTACTATATTTATTTAAATTTTCAATATTTAAAATAATCTTTTTAATAATTTTAATTTAGACTACAGTTTTATTTAAAAAAAAAAAAAAAAAATTTTAATGTTTTGTAAGGTTGCATTTTAAAATTTGCAATATTAAATAATTTTTTTTTATGACTTATATATTATATTTATATATATATATATATATATATATATATATATATATATATATATATATATATATATATAATATATATATATATATATATATATATATATATATATATATATATATATATATATATAATATATATATATATATATATATATTATATATATATATATATATATATATATATATATATATATATATATATATATATATATTACACCACTTACACACTCCTCTCCTTCTCCCATGGTTCGATCATCATGCTCATAAAATGTACCTTTCTTAGGTATATACTGTGGATTTTTCCTATCTTCATCATGATCTAAATTCTTAGACTCCTATAATATATATATATATATATATATATATATATATATATATATATATATATATATATATATATATATATATATATATATTATATATATATATATATATATATATATTATATATATAATATATAATATATATATAGATTAGGAGCGATACCAAAATTTTTACCGATACCGATACCGATACCTAAAAATTTTTACGATATACCGAATTGCCGATATATACTACCGATACCGATACCGAAAATACCGATACTTACTCTTATCCAAAAATTTTGCCGATACCGATACTGAAAAGGTCGATACCGATACCGATACCGATACCGGTATCGGAAAATATGCCGATACTTGCCGATACCGATACCGATACTTCACTCCATCCCTAATTATATATATATATATATATATATAATATATATATATATTATATATAATATATATATAATATATATATATAATAATAAATATAAAGGAAATAATTTTAAAAGTAATAAAATTTTAATATTAAAAATAAATAATAAAATAATAATAATAATAATAATAATAATAATAATAATAATAATAATAATAATAATAATAATAATATAATAATAATTGTTTTACCTCTGAGTCTTCTGGGGCAAGAGCTAGTTCCACTTCTTCATCAGCAGCTTCTTCATCTATTAACTCATCTTCATCTACACTTTCATATTCACTATTACCAGCTTCACTTCCCTATTCAATATATATATATATATATATATATATATATATATATATATATATATATATATATATATATATATATATATATATATATATATATATATATATATATATATATATATATATATATATATATATCAGCTATTGAAGAATATGAATCTAACAAAGTTTGAATTCCTCTATCAAAATCCAAATCTGAAACCTTTAAATTTGAAGTTGAAAAGAAATATCTTAAACATAAATATTAGACAGAGGTTTACCAGAATTCTGGCATAAACCAGACATTTTATATCTGAAAAATACTTTTCAAAATCTAAAATTTAAAACATATAGCCATTTCATCTAATTATCAATAAATATGTTAATTATTATCATAATAAATATGTTTGTGACTTGTTAATATAATGTATAGCATATGTTTTCCTTCTTAAAAGATTTTAATGTAGTTCACGATATGTTAAGACACTACCACCTAGTAATGTCTATATATATACATATATATATATATATATATATATATATATATATATATATATATATATATATATATATATATATATATATATATATATATATATATATATATATATATATATATATCATCTTTGTTAGATAAGGGGATACAATCTTGTGCACTAATACAAGCTTAATACCGTAGTACCAATTACTACGAGTTTTCCACACAACGAGCTGGCATTAGGCCGAAATATTAACTCTTACGAAGAGCAGAATTTCTTACTACGAAAGAGTTTCATTCACACACCGCTAGGTGGCGCTAACTGACCACGTGTTCATCTCATTGAGGAAGCATCTGCGTTGTGTTCGGGCAAATTTTTGTTTCTTGAGTTTTTTCCTGCAATTTCTGTGTTAGACATGGGTTCTAAAAATTGTAGTGCAAAAGATAGTGGCGATAAGAAGAAAAAGTTTATCACGATAGATATCAAGAAAGAGAAGCATGAGAAAGCAGTGCGTGTTGTTGACTGGCGCGCCAATACGAACGGAGTACGTCAACGATATGCCCCATTTTGAAGAAGGAGATGAAGGTCTTGTCGCCATCGAAGGCTGTCGAAGATACGGAAGTCTGTGAACGAGATAATACTCGCAGGTAATACCATCAACGAGTCTATCATCTACGAGAAGGCACGGGTCTTGTACAACGATCTTTGCAAGATGTCTCCTGGAACATCGTGGGAAGCACTTGTGAATTCTGCAGAACTTATCAAGACCAGTCGAAGCTAGTTTGAAAAATTCGATCGGAGAACTGGCTTCCACAGAATAGTACGTAATGGTGAAGTAGCCAGTTCAAACACCAAGGGGGCTGTGAAGAGATCGTTAAAGACTTCGCAGAAATCATCGCGTTGCAGGGCTACATCACACAGCAAGTTTTTACTGTTTTGGAACAAAATTCCGAGACGGACGTTCATCACAGCGGAGAAGATGCCAGGTCATAAGACTATGAAGGATAGGTTGATGCTTGCTTTCTGCGCTAACGTAAGTTGAGACTGTAAAATCAAGCCTCTTCTGGTCTATCATTTGGAAAATCCGCAGGCCTCCAAAACTAACAAAATAATCAAGAAGTTTCAAGTGATGAAAACGCTAACGTAAGGCCTGGGTCACCAGGCAATTCACCATCGAATGGGTGAACACCACCTTCGGCCCAATTGTGAAGAAATTTCCGCTTGAACTATGCCCTCCTCGTCCTTGAAAATGCCCCTGGTCACCCTCCGAACCATTAGGATGAAATTTTGGAGGAGTTCAGCTTCAAGATCCTCTACCAGCCGCCGAACACCACCCATATCTTGCAGCCCATGGATCAGCAGGTGATTTCATCGATGCTTAGAGGTTACAGAGAACACAACCTGAATGTGCACGATCATCGAAAATCATCGATCTGGCGTGGCAGGGCGTCTTCAGAAGAACCCTGAATTCGACGTGGAGGAGGCTATTGCCCGAAGGCGTTACCGACTGAGACTTCGAGATATTCGAACCTGAAACGCCTGAAGTAGAAGACATCGTATTTTTTGTACATCTATTTGACTGGAGGTGGATGATGCGGACTCAATTAACTCGTCGAAGGCCACGGAAAACTGACGACGGAAAAACTTCTGCTGCTTCAGGAACACCAACATTCGGACGCGGTGGATGAAATTGTATGGGAGGAGGCGCTGTCATCTACAAAATTGAGAGAAATGTTATCGAAGTGGCAAGAACTCTGATTTTGTAGAAAAACATCATCCGGATAAATTAAATTCAGGGAGTGCGGCTGCATTGTTTAACGACATCGGTATGGAGCACTTTAGAAAAATTTCAAAAAGCCGTACAAAACAAATTCTCCTGACAAGTTCCTGAAAAAAAGTCTAGCAGGGTGTGAACAAAGTTCATTAAGCAAAAATCCTAGATTAAGTGCGACAGTAAAAGAGAGAACGCAAGAAAATATGCCTGGAGTTTTAATGGAAGGAGTTTCTCCTTCCAAGCAGTAATCTTCCTACTCCTTCCTGATTCACTGCCTCCCCCACGCCCAGATAGTCTCAGTTCCAAGTTAAATAACTTATTAAAACCAGTTTATTTTTTTGCTTTATCTTTTATAATGTTTTTATAATTACGTTCTTTCTAACTGCACATTTTTTATTAAAAAATACTTTAATAAAATAGGGGTGGAATTTTTGGGGCTGGAACGAATTAATTTAAATGAATATTTTCTTACAAAGAACTCGCTCTCGGAACGAACTAAACTCGTAGAAAGAGGTACTACTATAAATTTTAAACAGAGTTCTTAACCCCTTCAGAAACATAAATGTCTATACTCCTTAAGATTTTGTTACATCTTTTTCTGTCATCCAAGTGAGAAAGATCCCTACCTATTGAAAAGAAACATTTCTGGTCGGAAATGAAACCAATTTTTTTTACTTCCAATAGAGTAACAACTGCAGTAGGAGGGGACCCTCAAGAGTATGCAGAAAGCATAACTAAAGTGATTTTCCTTGTTATGGAGGAATGCTTTCCATCTTAATTTCCTTCAACTACAACTAACAAACCATGGTAAACTCTGCTTGTTCTTGTGATTTTCTATATAGGGTTGCTGCCTGCTCTATTGACTATTGATTTTCATTAGTCTTCAAACTAATGAAACTCAAATGTTTATTTTATATTTCATACTGGAATCATGCAAAACCTATTTTCTGTAACTATAAACTCTTTTTAACACAGAAAATACAATGAACTTTCTCATTCCTCTTCCTCACCCCATTCTGGCATTTCGCAAAAAATGTAAATTCTCTGTTTTTTGTTTTCCTTCCTCTAGCGCCTTTCAACGGCACAGCGGCCTTTTTACCTAAAACTGAACTCACTGTCCAAACTTTTTCCTACAATTTCAACCTACACGATTCTGGAGTTATTCCTCCTTCACAACCCCACTCTTATCTCCGTTCTTTCTAAAGTTTTCATATCCATCTTTAACATGAAGATTTGTAATCATCTCAGCTCTTCCAATTTTATCTCTGAACGCCAGTATGGTTTCTGTAAAAATAAAACTTTCTAGAGGTGATCTTCAATTTTATCTCCTCACTGAACCTCGGTCCTCTGCTCTACAGCATTTCAGTGAAACTTTGCTAGTGCGTTAAACATATCAAAAGTCTTCAATAGAGTGTGATGCAAAGATTTGATTTTAAAACATCCTTCTTTCAGTATCTATCCTCCTCTCTGATATTCATTCCAATCATACTATTGAAGATACTATAGATGGTCAATATTCATACTTCAAATCTATATATATTGGTGTTTCTCAGGGTTCTTTCCTATCTCCAACTCGTTTCTGCTTTTCATTAATGACCTTAACTCAATTATTTCCTCATCTATCTACTTTTACGCCAACGACTCCACCTTCATTATTCCTTTCAAATGAAAGAATCTAACCCAACAGAAATTAACTGAGGCTAGGTGTATGGCTCTGAAGCAACTAACTTCAAGTCTTCCTAAAAATATTACTTCAAATGAGAAAACAGGATTTTCCGTGCTTAAAAAACCGTTCCTTGATCATACAACTCGACAATCTTCTATCCAACCATAACATCTTTAAAATATTTAGGGTGCTTCCTTTTCTTGGAAGCATCACATTATTTCTCCTTTCTATACAAGCTTCTAAAATGTTTGGGCGTTCTTAGGTACCTTCAAAATTTCTACACACCAACCCAATTGCTTGCTCTTCATAGGAAAATCATTCACCCTTGTTTCATTCACCCTTGTTTGGGCTGGTTCTACTCACCACAGCTCTTCTCGAAAAGATGTAGTCTAGGGATTTTTATGTTGAAAGTCCACTAATTCCTTCAAGTCTTAGCTCATTTATTTGTTGCCACACTCTCTCAATGCCATCACTACCACAATGAACATTACACCTCTAAACTATCCAGTTGCTTACATCCTCTATAAAGAATAACTCCAGAAGCACACCATTCTATAGTCTCATTCTTTCAAAGACAAACTCTCTGACCCCAGAGTCCATCGCTATGCTCAATCCTACATGTACTCTAGCAATAAAGTCTGGAACACATTCTCTTTTACCCAATTTCCTTTGATTGGCACACTTTCAAAAAGTTGTGCATTCGACGTGTCGGCCTTGATTCTGCAAATTTGCCAACTCTGGTAGGCTTCCAGCCATTGCCCACCAAAGGAAGATAAAAAGAAATGTTTGAAACACACTTCCTTGTTTACCTCACCTCATAGTCTTTGATGTCTTTATGAATATAAAACATAACTGCATCAGTACTTATAAGTCTCAATATGTATTTTATATATATATATATATATATATATATATATATATATATATATATATATATATATATATATATATATATATATATATATATATATATATATATATATATTATATTATATTATATATATATTATATATTATTATTATATATTATTTTTTTTTATTTTATATATTATATATATATATATATATATATATATATATATATATATATATATATATATATATATATATATATATATATATATATATATATATATATATATATATATATATATATATATATATATATATATATATATATATATATATATATATATATATATATATATATAT